>VWZE01004762.1:68408-91853 GCA_013396675.1 Eubucco bourcierii | reverse complement strand
GGGGAGGGGCCGCCCCAGGGCAGCCCAGGGCCGCGCGCGTCTCGGCCGCCGGCGGTAGGGGACGCCCCGGGACGGGGTGGGGCACGGTGCCGTGTACCGCGTACCGCGTACCGCTGTGCCCGCGGAGGGGAAGGGGCCCTCTTCCATCGCCAGTCCCGCCGGGACGGAGTCATCGGAGCTTTCACCCGCGCGGCCGGTCGCGTTCCCGGCCGTTCCTGGTTGGGAGGGGTGTGAGCATGTACTGGCCGCTAGGGCACGGAGCTAGGCGGGGCGCGGGCCCTCCCTCCGCGTGTTCGGTAGCCCCTCGTGGGGCAGAGCCGCACCTCCCGCGCAGTGCTTCCCTGTCGTGCTGCGGCTCGCTTTGCCGCGGGCCTCCCACACGAACTCTCTGCCCCAGTCCTTGGGCTGAAGACGTGCGAGGGACGTTCGCCTCCACCTTCTCCCCGTGCCTCTCCCGGCACATCCTCCCTCCGGGGTGCCGCCCAGCCCTTGCACCTCCGCCGGCCGTGGCACCCCGGGGCAGCATCGCTTCCCTCTCGTCCGGGCTTCTGCTGACCTGCCCGGGGCTGCCGTGGGGCTCCGCACAGCTCAGGGGATGCTCGCGGGCAGCCTGCAGGCGCAGGTCGTCGTCCCTGCCGCTCGGTTCCTACGGGTCGGTTATTTTTTAGAGGAACACAACAGAGCACTGCGATAATCTCTGACCTCGAGATAGCTTCCTCAGTGCTCTGAAAGGCGGTTCCCTGCCTCTCCGCAGCCCTGCTCCCAGATACCGGGGTCAGAGCCGTGCCCGTCTCCGGGCACAGGCGGCAGGGAAGATGCTGCTGCAGCTGCTGAAGAGGAAGGAAGCCCCGGAAAGGACTCAGCAGGCCTCACAGGCTGGGCTGGGTAAGCCCTTGGCACACGGTGCGGCGTGAGCCGTTCCAATGCGAGAGGCTGGCACGGTGAGTCCAGAGAAGGGCCTGACCCACGTCTGGCAGGGGCAGTCAGTGTGCCCAGCTGCAACAGGCAAGGGCAAGACAAAATAACTGCACTAATTCCCCAGGCATGCTAAAAACCTTTGCAAACTCTGCAAGTTCAGCTCGGGCTCATGACTTTTATTTGTGCCTTTTGACTTTTTGGTGGTTTTGCTTTGGTTTTTGCTTTGGGGCTGGCAATGTGAAATGGAGCAGGAGTTGAAAGCAAAACCCATTTTAAATGGAGAAAGAGATTTAGGATGACTGCCTCAAAAGTGCCTAACAAGACTGCTGCACAGCCTTGCTCCAGGCTTTGCCACCTTTTGTGCTCTGCCTTTTCTGGCAGCTCAGTCACGATGTGGTCATAGAATCATAAAGTGGTAAGGTTGGAAAGGACCTCAAAGATCATCCACTTCCAACCCTCTGCCATAGGCAGGGACACCTCCCACTAGTACAGGTCACTCAAGGCCTCATCCAACCTGGCCCTGAACACCTCCAGGGAGGTGATCTTAGATCACATTGGGTGATTCTGTGCTCCACAACCTCCCTGAGCAACCTGTGCCAGTGTCCCACCACCCTCACTGTAAAGAACTTCCTAACATCCAGTTTCAATCTTCCCTCTGCCAGTTCAAACCCATTGCCCCTTGTCCTGTAAGCTACAACAGATTCTGAAGACTGCTCTGTTCTCTTGTTTGAATAGGTTTGGGCATAGCCAAAACACAGATTAAAACACAGTACAACTGGACTTGCAGTAACATGTGAAGTCATGTTGGCACTTAATTACAAAAGCCACAAGTTAGCAGCAAAATTAGCAGTACATTGTATATAAAAAGGAAATAAAAATCCCCACTGCAGCATTTTAGTAAGGGTTTTGTGACAAAAATCAGACTTAGCAGGTCCAATACAGTGATTTTTGCCTCCATTCCACTTGGAAAACACAAAAATCTCAAAAGAGTGGAAACATGTTGGGAATAAATAACATTAAATTATAAACCACTTCTTCTGCAGTGCTGCTGTAGAAGCAGCACATCCCCCCCAACCTGTTCCCAGCAAGAGAGGATTCTAAGGCATGGAGAGATTCTTCAGGTTTGGGAGCAATTGCCACAATTAGGTTTTTCTGAACTTTATTCATGCAGGCTGCCTGCATCCTTCAAGTAATTTTGCCTCTCAGTTCCAGGCCAGATTTTCTGGATAAAAGATGCCAAGTTCTGGTTACACAGAAGAGAAGCTTTGTTCAGGATCATGAATGGCACCTGGCAAGACTGAGCTTCACCTTCCCAGCCTGCAGTCACCTCAGGTGTGTCACATCCCTATAACTGCATTTGCTTCGGGAAGAGCTGATAAACCTGTGGTCCTGTCTACCTTTTTACTGCACAGAATCACATTTATGCCTTGTCTTACCTCTTGGCAGCTCAGAGCATGGCCACACAGATGTAGCACAACGAGGAGGTGGGGAGCTCTTAAAGTGCATCAGCTGCTGATGGAATAAAAAACTCAGCTGGCAGAATATTCCCTTGAGAAGATCCTGTCCCTCCTTCCTTGTGCCCAGCTGCTCCCTCTTCCTTTCACCAGAAGCTTCTGACCCAATCAGTTGGGCTGGGTGCCAAATAGATTGTGCATGTGGCTGGTCTCTAAGCGAGGAGAAGTAAATCCGTGTCAAGGGTATGGAATGAGAATCCTTACTTGTTCCAAGTGCAGTAGTGGGTATGCTTCCAGTGCAAAATTAATGACTCTAATTTAAACCACGAGGAAATAGGAAAGGATATGTTGGATTTGGAGGCAGACAGACAGCTGGAGAAGAAATGCAGCAGTGAAAGCAGTTAGGAAACAAAACCTGGAGCAATCACAATCACTTCTCCAAATGTGGGAGCCTGAGCTGCTCCAGGATACAAGCCCACTAATTACAAATGAGCAAATATGCCTATACAGCTTTACCTCTGTACTGGCAGGAAAGAGGAAAATGGATCATCAAGAGGCCTGCTTGCTATTCTTCTGGACTTCCTAATGTACCAGCAGTTAAGTGTTGGTATTTTGATCACTCTGTTCTGGCAGAGTTGTTTGCCTCTTCTCTTGCAGACCAGAAATAACTTCAAGCTTTCTTGTCCATCAGCCCCCAGGGTGCTGAGCTCTCCAAGGGCTCACTGTGAGCACTGGATGCTTTTCCCCTGTAAGACACAGGACTGGCATATTTAGATCAGAGAATTCATAAATAAAGAAGCTGGAACCAGGATCCAATCCCTCTCTGTGAGTGCATGTTTTTCTTGAGCTAACACAGGCTTTAAGTGGGCTCCTGAAGGCTCAGTTCCTGAAGCATTCTTGACATGAAAGCTCATCAACAGGAATTACAGTTCTGTGTATCAGCAATTTCTTCATGTAGGTAAGTAGTGAAGAAGAAGGTGGTTTACATCTGCCCAGTAAGGTAAAATTGCCCATGTAAAAGCAAGTTTCTGACTGTTTAGCCTGTTTGTTAGCTTGCAAAGGTGTACGCTGGGCTAAAGCTGTGTGATTAGGATGGTTTGAGCTAAGCTCAACTCTGTGGTTTGATGCCTAAACAAAGTCAGGGCAAGGCAGTGTATACTCAAACCTTCAGCAGTCACATTATGCTCAGAAGAAAAGACATTTTGAGGGTGAAAGCAAGAGAAGTTTTGTTACAGAGTAGCTTTGGTTGGAAGACACCTTCAAGATCATCTGGTCCAACCTTTGCCTCAGCACTGCAAGGTCAGCACTAAGCCCTGTCCCAGCACTAAGCCATACTGTTATCAAATCAAGACACACCACACCTGCCTTGATGTTTAGTTCCTGTAACTTAGGAATGGTCTACCTGCAACTAAAAAAAACCCAGAAAAAAAAAAGAATGCAGAAAGAAGAGGCAGGTGAGGAAAAGTCCTTTCCTTATGAATGCACCCAAAGCCTTCTACTGATCTGCTCTGCACAGCAACCCACTGCCACATTTCATAGATCATGCAACCACACAACTGCAATCACTGCTAAGTGGGAAATCAGATCACCTGGGGAGCTAAAAAAAAAAATATCAGTGTGCACAGAATGGTTTGGGTTCGAAGGGGCCTTAAAAGATCATCGAGTTCCACCCCTCTGCCTTGGGCAGGGACACCTTCCACCAGCCCAGGCTGCTCAAAGCCCCATCCAACCTGGCCTTGCAAGGGGCATGTACAACCTGTTCAAGTGACAGGGGAGAAGCTGGAAAACAAAAGCAACCATGAGTTGTCTGAAGAAACATCTCTAATTGAATAGTCTTGGCTGTCTCCTGCCCTCCCGTGTAATCTAAGACCCTATCAGCTTGGCTATTTGTCACAGCAAGTAAACCCTCTAGTGGCATGCACAGGAAAAGGAGGCAGACAAAGGATGATTACTTCTCGGCTTTTTTGATCATGAAAGTGCCTGACGGACATTTCCACTTCTCTAGGAGACAGCATCACTGCTCTGTGGAAGAGTGCCACTTAAAATGGAAAATGCACTGCAAGCATTAGACTTGAGTTAGGTATCTGAGTTTAATTTAGCACAGTTGGGTCTAGAATATGACCTGGACTTCTAGAAGTCTGGAGTCCCTCTTGCTGTTTGAGGGCAAACCGAATTGCCACTGCAACTCTTGCAGCCTGGGAGGAGGGGCTGTGCTGATGTCCTGGTCAGACAGATTTGTCTATGCTCTATGTGATTCCTGCACATTAAAAGTAACTCTGCAGGCAAAAGAGGAGTGGTTACTGCTTCCCAATACTGCAGTGTCATGCAGTCTGTACTGCCAGATTTCAGTGCACTTCAGGGTTCATTACCAACAAAAATAGTTTCTGAAGCAGCTCATCGTTAGGGTTTCCTGCAGTTACCACAGCTTTTACTTGCCTGCTGGCAATGGTTCAGAGATTGAGGTGAAAACTGACAGTGCTGGAGGAAAAAAAACCGCCAGCAAATGCCCTCCTTACCAAGGAAGAGCTGCTGAGCTCATGAAAAGAAGTCTGCAAATACTCCTGAATCTTCCCCAGGCTACTAGCACAGACTCCTCTGGGAGTTTGGCAATCAGCTTTGTGCCCATAGACAAAAGAGCCCTAAGAAATGCTAATGTCCAGGAGCTCCTCCCATTTCTCTACAGCAGCACATCAATGTGTACTGTTCATCATGACTGATGATGCCTGACCAGAATCACTCTGCTCCTCACTGTGCCCACCTCCTGTCACCCCACCACTGCTGCAAGCTTGAAAGGCTTTTGGTGGTTTGTCGCTTTCTGGTGGCACTGAATACTTCCCACTCCTCCAAGAGGAAGGATTCCATACTACTCAGGTATTCCACAGGTTTGGACTTCGAATCAGCTTCTAAACTAAGTAGTCAGAAGCCAATTACTTTAAGGCCCCATGAAGGAAGGGTTTACTGTGCCTTATTTTGAGCTGCAGTTACTCTGCATTCTGTTCCTGGCATCAGTTCAGCTACTGCAGGGTCTTGGACCAGTGTAATCTTCAGTACCTCATCACCTCCTTAGCACTTTGCTTTTCTTATGCTGTGGCAAACCAATCTCTGCTGTGTCCTCTTCCCAAGCACCTCATAAAAGAATGAGGCCAGCTGCCCATCTCCCAGGCTGCTGTAACCACCAAAGCTCACCAGCTCCCAGACTCCACTCAGGGTTAATGAATCTGAGACAGCAGTTAAAAAGGAAAACTTCTGACAAGGATTTATTAACTTCTGCTCCTGAACAAATGTGTCTGACAGTTGCACGAGGTTGCCATACTCTGTACAGAGAGGTCTTTCTAGACACCCTCTTTCCACTGTTGCAATCCAGAAGTTGAGGAGTGGGTGTCACTTCCCAGACTCTACCCCAGTTACAAAGCTGGCTGCACGCCCACATGAGATGAAGGTTCAGACTTTCTCGCTCCTTCTCCTGTTCCTGTATGTTCAGTCTTGCTGAGGAAACAATGAAGCTGCCTGACAGCTGGCACAGGAGGGAGACACTAGGCGTTGCCTTCCTGTCTTAAGCTGGCGACGAAGTTTTTATTGCCAAAAAGGGAAAAAAAATAACCCAAAAACCAACCAAACCAATAAACCCAAAAAAGCTGTTTCAGGCTGGAAGCTGGAAGGAAAGAAGCAAGTCAAGCTGTGCCTTCTGGGTCTTCTGTCCATGCTGAAGGTTGAGAACAGTCTCCTTCAAAGCAGAAGAACCTCCACACTCCGTGACCAGGGGAAAATGGTCATTTGGTGGTTCCTCTCAAAATGTCGCTTCCTGGGCAGGGGGGCAGACACTGCCTGGGCATGGGATGGTGTGCAGGACACTGGCAGGTGGGCAGACACTGCCCGGGCATGGGATGGTGTGCAGGACACTGGCAGGTGGGCAGACACTGCCCGGGCATGGGGTTGTGTGCAGGACACTGGCAGGTGGGCAGACACTGCCCGGGCATGGGGTTGTGTGCAGGACACTTTACTTTCCAAACGTTTAAATACCGATCTGTGTATATAAGAAAGATATAAAATCTCCCAAGTACTTCTTTCCAAGCCTTCATTTCCTCACCCACTGGCAAAAAAATAAATATGAAAAGTCTCCTAATCTTCACTGGAATTGTCAAATTCCTCCCAGTCTGAGACACTCATGAACTCGGAGGGGAAGTCAGGGTGATACTCCACTCGGTCTGCTTGCCACTCCGAGAACCACTTCTCTGTTTCCATTAAAATAGCCCTGGGCAAAGTCAGGACGCAGGCAGCCATCCCAGAAATGTCATCCTCCAGCTGGGGTCCTTCCTCCCAGCAGTCTCTCTCTGCATCGTAAATGTGGACGTAGTCCATGCGGATTCCTCTGTTGTGGGACCTGCCTCCCAGGACGTAGATCCTGCTGTCCAAGACGGCGATGCCCGGCTCGCCGTGCCCCGCGGGCAGCGGGCAGACGTTTGTCCACTGATCGGTGCTTGGGGTGTAGCAGGCAACCTGTTACAAAAAGAAAGAGATCAGCCAGCCCCTGACTGCTATCTTAGAGACAGAGCCTGGCCATACGGCGGGGCGTGTAGGAAGGCAGGCTTGTGGCGGGCTGTGGCGGAAGGGGCGAGCGGATGGCGGCGCGGTGGAACTGCACTCGGCAGAAGGCTGTGCAGGACTGGGCTCTGAAGCACAACTTGTGGCCCTGCTGCTGCAGGAACAGCTGGATGTTATCTACATGTGCACAGGAGTGGAAGAGATGAGGACACAAGCTAACAGGAGCTCAGACAGAACGCAGCTGCTGGCATCGGGAAGGTAAGTGCCGGATGACACCAATGTGGCACACCTGCTGGGCTGGCTCTGCACTCTTGGCTGGGGAGTTTTACATGTCGTTGGGTACTCACTTGGCCAACTGCTCTTATCTGTAAGCAGCTTCTTATCATTCAGAGCCACTTTTCAGCTACATTTACCTCTGCCATCCTCATTGGCTTCACAAGAGAAGTTATCATTTGTGTCCCCATGTCCCCAGGCTGAGCACCCCCAGCTCCCTCAGCCTGTCCTCATAGTGGAGTTGCTCCAGTCCCCTGATCACCTTTGTGGCTCTCAGGCGGGGCCACCCTAGGAGCTGGAATCAGACTTAAGAGAATTCCCTTTGGCCATCACTCATCATCAGGCTGTGCACATTCAACTGCATTAGCCAGTAGCCATCCAGCATATCCTTAACAACTCTGCCCTGCAATTCCATATCTGTAACTCCAATGTTCTTGACTGAGGAAAAACGCACATGAGAAGCCAGTGCACAGGAAATGTTGTTGATGTGCTGCTTCTTGGGTATGTTTCTTGCCAATGGATGTTACCCATCAGAGATGGTTAGAAATGGATTAAGTATTGCAGGTGCTAGAGCTTTGTGGGTTAGACGTGTTCAGGACAGCAACAAATCACTGCAAGGTGCGAGGGGCTGGCACCAGGCTGGCAGTTTTACTTGCACACAGCAGGAGAAAGACATTAGGTTAGGGTGCAGGTGCCCCTAGGAAACACTGCTCCAAGAGAGCCACAGCTGCGCCCTGCTCTCACCTGGTGAACATCCCTCCTGTAGCCAGAGTCGTTGTTGCTGCCCCCGATGACGTAGAGCTTCCCTAGCAGCGCAGCCATCCCGTGCCAAGCACGCCTCACTGGGCCATCTGCCAACACCTCCCAGCGGTCAGTCTTTGGGTCATAGCATTGCAGCTCCTTCAAATAGTCTTCTCCTCTCCTCCCGCAGGTGATGTACATCTTGCCGCCCAGCGCCGCGCCGGCGTGCGCGTACACCTGCACACCGCGGGGAAAGCAACAGCCTGAGGTCTGCACTGAGGCTGCTCTCCCAGCTTCAAGGTACAGCACAGAGGGTAAGGCAGTGACATCCCTCGGGAGCGGTGCAGATAGCAACACCTGGAAGGGTTTCCTTCTAGACGACTCCTTTCTAGGTGATTGTGCTGCAGGTGTGGATTTCTGAACGCAGCACACTGGAACCACTAAACCTTCCAGAACTGCAGTGGCTCCTCGCTCTGCATTGCTCCTTGACTGGGAGGCCATTCCCATTGGTGCTTTTCTCCCTAGTCCTCCTGGAAGCCTTTCTGATGGAGCTTTTCCCCACACGAAGACTGCTAGCAGGGATGCGCTGGACAGGACCTTAAGGCTTTCTGTATTCCCAGCACTGACACACGCTTACTGCTCACCACCTCACACGAGCAGTTTAACCTCTCCTGCCTCTGCATCCCTTCTGTGAGGGAGCAGCAACATTCATATTTTTAACGTGTCCTGAGATTCTCAACTGAGAGGCATTATGGAATCACAAATATTTTGTGCTGCTCAACTGACCCAAAGCTTTTAAAAGGTGCAGCAGAAACCTTTCAGTTTCTCGAAAGATGACTCAGGATTTTATTTTGCTTCCCTAACCAAGACTCATCAAGAAGTTGTTTGTATTTCTCTTCTTCCTTTGCAAGACTTTTGGCCTGCACATGGACATTCTTGCCTTTTTAGCAGGATCAGAACTCAGAACAAGCTTTTCCACTCATAAACCCAATTCCCATGTCACTACACCATTTCTTGGTTCCTGAGGTCATGACTGCTCCTTTGGCAATTGCCATTAGACTCCTAGAATGGCTCAGGTTGGAAGGGAGCTCAGAGCTCATCTCCTCCAACCTCCCCACCATGCCCAGGGACACCTCTCAGCTAGACTCAGCTGCTCAAGGCCTCATCCAACTTGGCCTTGAACAGGCAGGAGGTAGCCACCTCCTGGGCAGCCTGATCCAGAGTCTCACCACCCTCTTACTGAAGAATTTCTACCTCAGCTCCAGTCTGAGCTCCTGCTCTGCCTCAGCTCCAAACCATTTCCCTCTTGGCCTGTCTCTAGCACAGGCCCTCAGCACAAGTCCCTCTGCAGCCTTCCTGCAGGATCCCTTCAGGCACTGGCAGACAGCTCTAAGGTCCCCCTGGAACCTTCTATTCTCCAGGCTGCACCCCCCCAGCTCCCTCAGCCTGTGCTCACAGCAGAGCTGCTCCAGGCCTGGGATCACCTTTGTGGCCTCCCCTGGACTCTCTCTAACAGCTCTGTGTGCTCCTTCTGCTGGAGACAGCAGAGCTGCAAGCAGTACTCAGCAAACAGCATCAAATTTAAAGCTACACATGAGCGAAGCATCTACAGAGAAGGGATCAGGAACTGCAGCAGTGTGTGTGGCTATCCCATTCCTTACCTCCTTCTTCAGAGGCGCCACATATTCCCAAGTGTTGGTTTTGGGGTCATACCTCTCCACTTCCCTCAGGTCCTCGTGGTAATCTCGCCCTGCCACGGCATAGATAGAGTTGTCCACAACACAGACGCTGAGGTCAGCGTGCTCCTGCTGCAGGGACTGGATCTGGAACCACCTGTTGTGCCGTGGGTCATACCTTGGGGAAGAATGGCATCAAAGGAGGTGAATCATCAGCCAGAGGATCCCTGCCGGGGCACCAGCACCGCACACGGGGCACACTCCACTGCCCCTGGCTGAAACGGAGCTCAGCTGCAAGAGGGGTGAAATCTGGACTTGCCAGCAGGTTTATTATTAGCAAAGTTGGTTTGTCCTATTTTTAGAAGAGGTTCTTTAGCTGACATCACCATGCTCTAAAAGCCTTAGTTTCTCCGTTATCTTCTGCGCTGCCAGTAGGTTATAGATCAAAATCTCTGCTTGCACAAAGCTCTTCTGCAAGGTAAAACAGCCTAAAAATAGCACAGACCAAAGTCCAAGAAGGCCATAAATATGTGGTGGCTTCTTTGATTATTTCCCTAAATATCTGCTGCTCAAAGGGAACCTCATGAGTCACCCTCAGATTAAAATCTCTCTCATCTGGAAATTCTCCTTACAGAGAACTGGCTCTGAAGTGAAATGCTGCATGCCCCCAGGGCAACTCAGCTAAACCCAGGAAAAATGATCACAAAGGGTTTATTTCTGCTTCTGCAGTGCATGGGCACGAAGCTTTGAACCTGGTCCTTCATCCTGCTCTTTTCCTTGGCACAGAATAACCTCTGAAGGGTGGGGGGCAGGTGGGGAAAGGGATTCTGCCACTTTACTCTGCTGAGACTTCACCTGGAGCACCGCATCCAGCTCTGGAGCCCTCGACAGGGACCTGATGGGGCAGGGCCACAGAGGTGATCAGAGGGCCGGAGCACCTCTGCTATGAGGACAGGATGAGGGAGCTGCAGGTGTTCAGCCTGGAGAAGAGAAGGCCCCTGGGACACCATAAGCAGCCTGCCAGTGCCTGAAGGGGCTACAAGAAGGCTGCAGAGGGACTGTTCCCAAAGGCCTGCAGTGACAGGACAAGAGGCAATGGTTTGACACGAGAGCAGAGCAGACTGAGATGGGATGTGACGAACAAGTTCTGCACCATCAGGGTGCTTGGAACACTGCCACAGGTCGCCCAGGGAGGCAGGTGAGGCCCCAACCCTGGAGGTCAGTCTAGATAAGGCTGTGAGCAACCTGACCTAGGTGGAGGATGTCCCTGCTGACTGCAGAGGGGTTGGACTGGATGCCCTTTGGAGGTCCCTTCCAATCCAATCCATTCTGTGATTCTGCAAGAGGACCCTGAACGCCGCTGCTGTGTGCACAGACACTTGCAAATCAACCAGCAACAGCATTTTGGTTAAAACCCTTTTGGTGTTGGGACTTAAACTACGCACAGAGGACTTCCAGAAGATCCTATCTGAAGAGCTTCTGGCCAGTCCAGGCTTCTGGGTTCATTACTGCTTCCCATCTAATGCTGCTGAAGGAGCAGCTGTTTCTGCCTTACCCTGATGAGCACTGCTGAAAGCTTCCTGTTACTGTGAGGCTCATTTCTTTATTTCTTATGCCCCTGCTCACTTCCTACTTTCTCAGCTAGCAAGCACGCAGTCCACACTGCTGGCTTACTGACTCAGAGATGGGCAGGAGGGTGGCAAT
This sequence comes from Eubucco bourcierii, assembly GCA_013396675.1. Taxonomy (NCBI): domain Eukaryota; kingdom Metazoa; phylum Chordata; class Aves; order Piciformes; family Ramphastidae; genus Eubucco; species Eubucco bourcierii. The sequence continues at coordinate 80,545 of VWZE01004762.1, read as the reverse complement.
AAAAAGAACAGCAGGATTTTAACCTCATCTTACCTCCAACACCTTGACTCTGCTCGAAAACCACTTACATTGTTGTCTCCACCAATTAAATACACAAAGTTATTGAGAACAGCAATTCCTTGGTTGGACATTCTGGGGGCTAGAGCAGCTGTAAAGTGTCTCCACTCTCCCAGCAAAGGGTTGAGATACTTGGCTTGATCACTGAGGACAATAGATGGGGTAGAATGCATCCCTCCAAACCCCACCACACACTGGAACTCTGATCTCAGCTGTGTCTGGGAGCTCTGAAGCATTGGCTGAAGGCATTCGTTCTTGTGGTACATGAGGGCATCTGCCACGGTGTCTTTTAAAGGGCAGGGACTTAATTTGTCATGAAGCCTTTGCAGGAACTGGGGTTCCATCAGAGGGAAACGAACAGTCTCAAGCAGCTTAAGGGGCTCCATCAGGGAGACCTGATCTGTCTCCAGCTGCTCTGGAGAATAGTGATAAAAAAGTGCTCCTTCGTAAACTTCAAACTCACAGTTAACCTCCAAACGGTTGCTGCTGAGCAGGGAGTAAACCTTCTGCAGGGGCAGCTGGCGGTACACCTGTGTCCTTGAGAAAGCTGCAAAGTTCTTCAGGATGTAGGAGTCCAGCTGCTCACTCAGGTGCCTCAGGTCGTAGTGGTCAGCCAGCCTGTACACGTCCAGGATGTTCTCTTCATCTACCCAGGCCATCAGAAAATCGCAGCAGAACTTGATGACTTCTGGAATCTGCAAGGGGGGCAGAGAGGGAGAGCTTTCATCTCCACCACCTGCCTCCTGCTCAAGAGACAGGTGACAGGAGCCTGGCATGACTGGAAGAATGTCATCACAAGATGACTGCTCTGCCCACAGGCTGCCCACCCTCTTCACCTGCACCCACTCACCTTTCTCCAGAGAAAAAGCACTCAACAAACATAACTGGATCTGACCCTGATCTTCCAGCCACACCAAGCTGCATGCCTCAGGCTGCCTCTGGCTGCAGCTGCAATCTGCTTTCCAAGACACCTGGGACATTGGACAGCCAGGCTGCTGGGCTGTCAGCCTGGCACCAAGCTGCAGGCTGCTGGGCACTCAGCCTGGCACCAAGCTGCAGGCTGCTGGGCAGCAGTCATGAAGACAAGGCAGGGAGGGCATGGTGGAAGGTAGGTTCACAGTCACTCCACAGCTGTTCCTTTAGAGCACTTCAGCCACAGGGTATCACAGCTTGGCACAATCCACCTGCATCACTCCAGCAAGGAAGCCTTTGAAAGGGAAGTTAGGATCTATTGTTGTCTTCTGAATACAGCTTGAAGTTGCACCTGGCAGGAGGGACCACTCCCAAATAAAGAGACTCAGTCTGTGGAAGACCCTGAGCAGCACAATTGCTGAGCTCTGTCCTTTGCCAGGGGTCCTCTATTGCAGGGAAGCTTTCCTAAGCAGGGCAGTGAAATGAGTGCCACCTAAAACAGTCCTCTGGATAAAATGTCTCTAAGTAATGAACACACTGGCACAAAGGAGATGTGCAAGTACCTTCCACAGTTCCAGTGAATACAGCATCCCAAAGAAATCCTCCTCATCATCCCCATGCTCTTCTTCACCCCTAATCCTCCATCCAACCAGATACTCATGCCTGCTGTTTTTTTTCATTGCTGTTTTTGCTTCATTTTTTTTTCTGCCACACCTCCCAGCACCTCACCTGAAGCTGGCAGGCTGCAGCTAAGGTTTCCTGTACGCTGTTCACGCTGAGTTCCAGCTCAGAAGTGTAAATGAAGTCCAAGATTTTACACATTGCATTGTAGGAGATGCCATGAATATGAACTTCTTCTTGTTCCATTTCTCTCAGTCCTCCTGCAAACATTCCTCTGCAACAAAACAATGGCAGATGCTGTGGCAGAGCTGCATTGAAGCTCTTTTCAGTCTGCTTACCTTATGTTGTCCTGAGAACATAAAAATAGCCAGGAAGGTAAAAACCTAACCAGACACCTTTATGGGGTTACCTCTTCTTTAAGGCAATGACACAGAGCACAGGCCTTCAGGATCTTTCATTCTGCAGGAAAGCAGCAGGGGCCACCTGAGAGGTGAGATGTCAGCTGGAGGGTTTAAATGCACATCCAGTACCCATGGATGGCCAATGGGCAGCAGCAGATACAAACCAGAGGAGCCTGGCACTGTAGGAATTTTTCCTAAGCTAGGGCAGTACTTCCTCCAGTTAGGAGTTTGTCTGGATTCCCTTAGGATTTGTTTGTTTGCTCCATGACAATAAATTCAGTGCAAGAAACTGCTGCTCCAACTGACCAAGGGAGTGCCCCAGTGGGTGACACTAGAGGCAGGCAACAGAGCAGTGACCTTTTTCCAGGGACTTTTTATGTATTGTGAAATACAGAATTAAGAAATACATCATTAATGCTGGAGTATCTCCCCTATGGGACAGGCTGAGAGAGCTGGGCCTGTTCAGCCTGAAGAGAAGGCTCCAGGCAGAGCTTAGAGCAGACTTCCAGTACCTGAATGGGCTACAGGAGAGCTGGGGAGGGACTTCTGATGAGGACATGGAATGCCAGGACAAGAGGGAATGGCTTTAGGCCTGAGGAGGGCAGATTTAGACTAGAGATTAGGAAGAAATTCTTGGCAGTAAGGGTGGTGAGAGACTGGCACAGGTTGCCTGGGGAGGCTGTGAATGTCCCCTGCTTGGAGGTGTTCAAGGCCAGGTTGGATGAGGCCTTGAGCAACCTGGGCTGGTGGGAGGTGTCCTTGCCCATGGCAAGGGGTTGGAAGTGGGTGAGCTTTGAGGTCCCTTCCAAACTAATCCATCCCATGGACAAATCCACAAAACGATCCCCACAACGGACAAAGTCTTACAGTGCTAAGGGTATGGCAAAGGCCACCCAGAGAGCCTTCTGGCACAGCACTCCAGGTAGCCTCTCTTTATACACCTCCAGGTAGCACAGGCAGTGAATTTAGTGGAGGTAAGCTCAGCGTGCAGGACCAGGAGCTGTAGTTCTGTGGAGAAAGCACAGCTGGAGGCAGCCACACTTAGCACTGCAGACATCTTTCGGGGGTACCTCTCCCCGCACAGCATGCCACGGCTGAAGGCCTGAGTCCCGTCCGGGGCCAGGCCGTACCTGAAGTAGTCACAGGATGCAGCCAGCAGGATGCGATGAGCCTCGATAGGCTTCTCCTCCACCACCAGAACCACATCGAAGAGGATGCTGCTGTCCCGCAGCGACAGCAGGCCGCTGAGCAGCGCCTGCGAGTGCTCGGCGCTGCGGTAGGTGTTGCTGCTGCGCTGCGGCAGGGACGGCTCCAGCTGACCTTTGGGTGCCTGAGGCAGCTCCTGGTCCTCCGCCATCCCAGGCAGAAGTGCTGGGCCACCAGCTGCGGCAGAGGGGAATCTTCTGAGCCTGCAGAGGAGGTTTGCGTCTGCTGCTTCAGGAGCGGTCCTGTGACCCCCGCCTGCGGCACAACACAAAGCAGCCCTTCAGTCTCCGGCGACAGCCGCCCCGAGGCGGTGGCACTGCCAGCAGCCAGGTGTGCATAGCACAGCACAGGGGCAGAACGCCGCCTCTCAAACACCTGTTCTGGCTCCTGCGTGCTCGGGTCGAGAGCCAGAGTGTGTAGAAGATGGGAGCAGTTCTTTTCCTTAGCCAGAAGGTCACTCCCCAGCCCATCGGCAGAGCCTGTCGCAGTTCTGCACCATGCGCGGCAAGGAGCAGGCAGAGTTTTAGCCAAATTCCCAGCTGGCAAACATCCTCAGAGGACTCTGCTGCCATATAACTGCACCTCCCACCTTGTCCTTGGTGTTTCCCCACAGTACCCGAGAGCTGCCCTCTCCAGCCAGCTTTGCTTTCCCTCCCCTTTAGCTGAGCACGTTTCCAAGTGCCAGGCTATAAAGCCCCGCGGGATGCTGCAGCCTTCGGGCAGCTTCTTCACCGAGACAGCCTCAAGCTCGGGTGCATGGCAACTGCTATCCCTGACATTAGAGAAGGCAAAGTAAGGTTTCTTATTCTTAAATGGTTGCCTGAGCCATGCTGGCTGAGGAAGGCTTGATGGTTAAACCTTGTTCTGAATTTTCATGACTTCCTTCCACTGCACTGTGCTCCCCTGCAGGGAGAGGCAATTTCCCCCACTGCAGGCACTGTACTGAGCTGTCCTGTCCCTTTGCCTAGGGCTGCTGCTGACACTGTAGCAAGGTCTCCTATGGCCCATGGGGAAACACCTGTAAAAAGCAGGCTGGGAGGAACTGTGTTTGGTGTCTGTGCTTAAGCTCTCAAAATCTCCAGAGCCCTCTCTTATCATCCTGTAATTTACCCTTCCCATTGTCTTTGGAGAACGGCAGAAGCTGCAGCAGTTAAGAGCTCCCAGATCCTACGCAGTCTTCCAAGGGCATTAAATCCCTCTGTTAGCAAAAAGGAAGTCACTTGGCTGACAGAGCTGCTTCACACAGAACCAGAACAGCCTCTCCTCCAGCAGCCTGGGGAACAGCTTAGTGGCACAAGGGACAGCCACGAGGGGTTCTCAGCAGTCAGAGAAGCAAGAGCAGAACAACCCCAAACAGTTGAGCAATGCAAGCACTGTTTGACTGTGCCAGCTGCAGGCAGTGAGAGCAGCACTGGACATCTCTCAGGGTATTCCCTGCATGGGCAGTGAGGAAGGAGCTGTCTGGAAGACACAAGCAGTGCCGAGGTGTTTGTTGTTCTGCCTGGGGGAAGCTGCCCTACGCTGTCCCAAGCACGAGGAAGCCAGGTGGCACTGCAGGGGCACTGGGGTGAAAAGAACCCTGACAGACCCTGACATATTAACGGTGTCTGCTCCTGGCCAGCAACACCAAGACAGCTAGCACAGGAGTCCTGATGAGACAGCCTGCTAGGGAGCACAGCCAGCTCCATCAGACAGGGGAAACCCTGCCCTGCCAGCTGCAGGGATGGGTCAGGGACTGGTTTCCATGGCAGCTGATGCAGGGCTGCGATGTCATTGGCATTACCAAACCGCAGGGAGATGGCTCCCACGGCTGGAGGGTGGCATTAGATTTTGAGGAAAGACAGGCAGGGGAGGAGGGGAGACCCTCCACCAAGTGGAGTCCATGGAGCTCCACCTGGGGTAGAAGAGGTGACAGAGAACTTATAGGTGAGGATTAAAGGGAAAAAAGAGAAGCTGGCATCATAGTGGGAGCCTGCTACAGGCCACCCGACCAAGAACAGCTCTGCTTCCCCAGGCACAGATCTGTAGCTGCTGCAGCTTTACCTGAGTTGTAGCCAGCAGCTGGGTCAGGGCATGTGTCCTGGATGCATCCTGCTGCTGCCACTGCCACTGCCACTGCCACTGCATGTTATTATAGACACTTCAGCAAGTACTGTCCCCTTCCACCACCACCACCCATGCCACACAGTGTTGCTTGCTGGTGTGGTGTGGGGGTGGGTTTTTGGAGTGGGGTTTGGTACAGTTGTGCTGATGGCCTTGATTCTCTACTGGAGAGAAATGGCTGGATACAGGGAAGATTATCCCAGTTAGTTTCTATGGAAACTCAGACATTTTTTGCATGGAAGCAGCTCGTGGCTGTCAGCTCCATCTCTACAAAGAGGAGCTTTACGCAGAGAGTGATATTTTCTCGTGCATCAGCTGTGCCTAAAATAAACCAGAGCTTGCTGGTGTCGGGTATCCAGATCTGTCTGGCTTACTGCCACATGGACAGGTGCTTCCAGCCTGCTAGGAGCCTCCCAAGCTTTCTGGCAACTGTGGAATGATTTAGGCTGGAATGAAACTTGGAAGGTCTCTAGTCCAATGTCCTGCTCAAAGCAGAGAACACATCAAAACCAGGTCAGGATCTTGAGGGCCTGGTCCAAGCAAGAGCAGAATCTGATGTGTAAACATCAGACTGGTTTGCTTTATCCTGTCTGGATTTCTTTTTCTTGCAATTTCATAGAATCAGAGAATCACCAAGGTTGGAAGAGAGCTCCAAGCTCACCCAGCCCAACCTAGCACCCAGCCCTACCCAATCAACCAGACCATGGCACTAAGTGCCCCAGCCAGGCTTTATCTTGAACCCCTCCAGGGATGAGGACTCCACCACCTCCCCAGGCAGCCCATTCCAATGCCAATCTCTCTGGCAAGAACTTCCTCCTAACATCCAGCCTGAACCTGCCCTGGCACAGCTTGAGGCTGTGTCCCCTTGTTCTGTCCCCAGGTGCCTGGCAGCAGAGTCCAACCCCAGCTGGCCACAACCTCCCTGCAGGGAGCTGCAGAGAGCAATGAGCTCTGCCCTGAGCCTCCTCTTGTGCAGGCTGCACACCCCCAGCTCCCTCAGCCTCTCCTCACAGGGCTGTGCTCCAGGCCCCTCCCCAGCCTTGCTGCCCTTCTCTGGGCACCTTCCAGCACCTCAACATCTCTCTTGAATTGAGGGGCCCAGAACTGGACACAGCACTCAAGGTGTGGCCTGAGCAGTGCTGAACACAGGGGCAGAGGAACCTCCCTGCTCCTGCTGCCCACACTGCTCCTGAGCCAGGCCAGGATGCCATTGGCTCTGCTGCCCACCTGGGCACACTGCTGGCTCCTGTTCAGCTGCTCTCTACCAGCACCCCCAGGTCCCTCTCTGCCTGGCTGCTCTCCAGCCACTTTGTCCCAAGTCTGTAGCACTGCTTGGGGTTGTTGTGGCACTTGCCTCTCATCTTTGCAACTGTCCACCACAAAGAAGCATTTGGCTCCACCCTAACATTTTTCTATTAGATGGCTAAAAAAAGGGCAATTGGCTCTGCCCTAAGCCCTTTCTGCTCCGTGCTGAACCAGCCCAGCCCTCCTGCCTTGCATGTGCATGTCCCTTCCTGCACATTCTCCTGCCCTGTCTGGTGGTCCTCCACTGAACCCACAGGTTGTTTTTGTCAGCCTGGAGCTCAGTGCTGGGCACAACATTTGGGTTTTGAGGGCTTGTACCTGCTGAGCAGAGTGGGAAAGAGCCAACAGGTCATGGGAAATTACTGTGGCCTTGCTTCTTCAGTAAGAAGCTGGCCCTGCTCACAGATGATTCAATTCCTTGCCCATCAGGACCCCCAGGCTCTCCTCTTGCAAGGCTCCCTTCTAGCCAGGCTTGTCTGCAGCCTGCTGCCACATCTGGAGTTACTCTGACCCAGCCGCAGGATTTCACTTCTGCCACTGAAATCTACAAGGGCTTCTCAGGGGTTGCAAGGCTGCTGATGCCCCTCAGCTGCAGCTCTGGCCTCCGCCCTGCGGCTCACCTTCTTTGCAGCCTTTTTTCTCATACAGAGCAACCAGTGTGGCATGCTGATAGCGATCCAAAGAGATCAGGCTCTGAAAAGCCCTGGTGTGTTTCAGGAAGTTCAGAATCTGTGCCCTCCAGCTTCCCACACCTTCATCTCTCCAAGAATTAGGATCTGAGCCAGGCTTCAGCTGAAAACTTGACAAGAAGAGACTACACAAGACCTGAGCAAAAGGCTGGTTGTGCTGACTCCCGGGGGCTGTAAATGCAAATAGGCAGGACCTGGCTGGGCATCAGAAAGTGAAGGGGGCAGAGAGCACACTGATAAACAGACCAACCAGTCAGGGCATGTGCAGAACAGGGATGCAGCTGGGTGCCTGCCAGAGCAGCTCAGAAAACAGATGTGATGCAACAATGTAAACTGAAAACCAAAAGTATTGCTGCTTCTAACTGGAGTGCAAATACTGCAATCATTCACCAACTACCTGAGAATCTGTGACCCACACTGGCTGCAACCTAGAACCATAGAACCAGGCAGGGCTGGAAGAGACCTCAAGGCCCATGCAGCTCCAACCCTCCTGCCATGCCCAGGGACACCTCACACCAGATCAGGCTGCCCACAGCCTCATCCAGCCTGGCCTCAAACACCTCCAAGGGGTGAGGCTTCCACCACTTCCCTGGGCAGCCCCTGCCAGGCTCTCACCACCCTCATGCTGAACAACTTCTTCCTAACATCCAGGCTGAATTTCCTCATTTCCAGCTTTGTTCCATCCCTCCCAGTCCTGTCACTGTCTGACAGGCTAAAAAGTCCCTCCACAGCTTTCTTGTAGCCCCCTTCAGACACTGCAAGGCCACAATAAGGTCACCTGGGAGCCTTCTCCTCTCCAGACTGCACAGCCCCAACTCCCTCAGCCTCTTCTCACAACAGAGCAGCTCCAGCCCTCTGCTCATCCTCATGGCCCTTCTCTGGACACCTTCCAGCATCTCCACATCCCTCTTGTCCCAGGGGCTCCAGAACTGGATGCAGTACTCCAGGTGGGGTCTCAGCAGTGGGGAGCAGAGGGGGAGAATCAGCTCCCTCACCCTGCTGCCCACACTGCTCCTGCTGCAGCCCAGGCTCTGGTTGCTCTCTGAGCTGCCAGAGCACACTGACAGCTCAGATTGAGCTTCATGTCCACCAGCACCCCCAAGTTCCTCTCATGGCTACTCTCCAGCCAGACACTGCCCAGCCTGGATTGGTGCTTGGGATTCTCCTGACCCAGCTGCAGGACCTTGCACTTGGTCTTGTTGAACCTCATGAGGTTGGCTTGTGCCCACCTCTGCAGCCTGTCCAGGTCCCTCTGGATGCCATCCCTGCCCTCCAGCTGCCAGCTGTCCCACAGCTTGGTGTGGTCAGCAAACTTGCTGAGGCTGCACTCAATACCTCTGCCCATGGCATTGACAAAGCCTGGTCCCAGGACTGATCCCTGAGGGACTCTGCTTGGCACTGCCTCCACTGGGGCATGGGCCCATTGGCAGCCACTCTTTGGGTGCAGCCATCAAGCCAGTTCTTTAGAAGACAACTGAGTACACCACTATGTGTAGACAAGGCTGAAGCAGTGTTGTGCTTTTTGAAGTAAAAGGGAAGGAAAAACACAAGCTTTGCTCAGCAGTGCTTCCTCCAGAATCACTCCTTGCATTCACAACTGTGAAAACACATTAAAAAGTCTTCCTCAATTGCCTCCTCAGTTTAGGAACCTTCTGCAACTACCAGAACTGACCCCAGCTGCTCCTTTTGCCTGAGATCCCCACAAAACCAAAGACAATTGCCAGTAAAATGCCCAACACTGGTTTTGAACACTCATCAAACGATGAGATGCTGTTGCTAGGTGCACACACCCCACCTTTCTTGAAGGCACTGAGGGAAATATGCAGGCACATCACTCTGGACTGAGCCATTTTCAGTTTCCAGCATTAGGACATCCTTGAAGTGTGGGAGGAAGCCAAAAGGTGTGGTTTGGGAAGGAGCTTTTGCAAACTCTGCTGTCTCACATGTTCTGGCATCCATTCCTTTCAGCAAATGCCTGCTGGGCTTCCCCCCCAAGCCTACTGTCAGTTATGTCTAAGGCACACCAAGACTAAAATACCTCCAACTTAGGTGAAAATCCCATGAAATGTGTCTACATATGCAGGTATGCAAAGACCTCTTTCCCCCTGCAAACAGCAGCATAGCCTGAAGAGTATGAGCTTTCTAACTGTAACATTTTGCTTTAGCCATGAGCAATTTGCAGCCTACCTTGACTCAGAGAATGGCAAAGTTTTCTGTGCTGCCTTTTTAGCAGGTGGCCCCTGTGGCCCAAATGGTACCAAGAAATTGTAGTCAAAAGAACAAAAATTCAGTAGGGTGCTAAAAAGCTTTCTCTGGTGGCTTAATCTTTTTAAGAGTTTTATTATCTCCTTTCTTCCCTCCTTTCTTTCCTAGTTTTGAAAAGATTTGCTTTTCATCTGACTCATTCACCATCCATGTTCTGGTCTGGATAGAGTGGCTGCTTGTCTTTGAAGGAAGGAGGATGAGCAGAGGGCTGCAGCATGTCTACTAGGAGGAGAGACTGAAGGAGTTGGGGCTGTTCAGTCTGGGGAGGAGGAGGCTCTGAGGTGACCTTATTGTGGCCTTGCAGTATCTGAAGGTGGCTACAAGAAGCTGGGGAGGGACTTTTTAGGCTGTCAGGTAGTGATAGGACTGGGGGGAATGGAACCAAACTGGAAATGGGGAGATTCAGATTGGAGGTTAGGAAGAAGTTGTTCAGCATGAGGGTGGTGAGAGCCTGGCAGGGGTTGCCCAGGGAGGTGGTGGAAGCCTCATCCCTGGAGGTGTTTAAGGCCAGGCTGGATGAGGCTGTGGCCAGCCTGATGTAGTGTGAGGTGTCCCTGGGCATGGCAGGGGGTTGGGACTGGATGGTCCTTGTGGTCCCTTCCAACCCTGCCTGATTCTGTGATTCTATGAGTGCTGAGCAGCTCCATTCAGGCTATGTGCAGGTGCTTACCCTGGAAATAAGTGTTCTAGCATTAAGGCTCCATCTTTTCCAGGCTCAGGAGGTAGTGTCCAGACTAGGAAGAACATGTTCTTTTGGCTGATTTGTTGAATTATTCCAACCACCCTTAGAAAGCCTCTCAAAAATCCTGAAGTCTTTTCCATAACAAAAACAGAAATAAAGAAAAGACTTTGAAAAACAAAGCTTACACTGGACCAAGTTAAGTAGAACTCCACCAAACTGCTCAGTTTATAACTCAGCTAAAGGTCTATGTTCTGTGAATCTTGACTCAACAATCCCAAGCACAGCTCCAGGAACAGGCCCTGGGGTGAGGAAAAGCTCAACCTGAGGCTGCAGTGTGAGTGCAGCCCAGACAGCAACTGTGTGCTGGGCTGCAGCAAGAGCAGTGTGGGCAGCAGGGCAAGGGAGGGGATTGTGCCCCTTGGCTCTGCTCTCCTCAGACCCCACCTGCAGTCCTGGGTGCAGCTCTGGAGCCCCCAACACAGGAAGGACATGGAAGTGTTGGAGTGGGTCCAGAGGAGGCCACCAAGATGCTGAGAGGGCTGCAGCAGCTCTGCTGTGAGGACAGGCTGAGAGAGTTGGGGCTCTGCAGCCTGGAGAGGAGAAGGCTTCCAGGAGACCTTGGAGTGGCCTTGCAGGATCTGAAGGGGGCTACAGGAAGGCTGGGGAGGGACTATTGACAAGGGCTTGGAATGCCAGGACAAGGGGAATGGGTTTGAAGTGGCAGAGGGGAGATTGAAAGTGGATGTTAGGAAGAAGTTGTTTGCAGTGAGGGTGGTGAGACACTGGCACAGGTTGCCCAGGGAGGTTGTGGAGCACAGAATCAACCAACGTGATCTTGTTGGGTGATTCTGTGCTCCACAACCTCCCTGGAGGCATTCAGGACCAGGCTGGATGAGGCCTTGAGTGACCTGTACTAGTGGGAGGTGTCCCTGCCTATGGCAGGGGGTTGGAAGTGGATGATCTTTGAGGTCCCTTCCAACCTTACTATTCTATGATTCTAGACCTGAATCTGCTTTGCTGAACTGCTTAAACCACATCACGGAGTTTCAATAGTTTAAAACAAGGGGTGGGGGGTGGTAATCAGAAAGTAATTAACCCTCTGGCAAATACAATCAAGTGAGCTGGAGGAGAGCAAAGGCCTGATTCAGTGCACTCCAGGTTTTATTTCTGTATCAAACACGAATTTATTTTGCCCACCACTTTAACTTTGTTGCTGCAGGGATGTTTGGGGCTTTCCCCCTGCTCTGTAACTCGGACACTTCCCCACCAAGCACACGGGATGAAGTTTTCCCTGCAGGGGAGGCTCCCCGAGGCTGCACATCACTGAAAGAGGCAGCCTGGCGTTAGGCTGCCCCTGTGACAGAGAGCTGAAAGACAGCCGAAGCACCTTCATGCTTTTACTTTCTCTTCCCCTGCTGACAACACCGAGCCCCAGAGTCCTGCCCCACACCCCTCACCCCGTGCCAAGCGAGACCCGAGGCAGCCTTGCCCAAGATGATCCTTGAGGATTTTTCCAACCTCACCATTCTATGATTTTAAGGACATGGCCTCGGCCTCGCCAGAGCGTCCTCAAGTGCTTCGTGCAGGCGGCAGAGCCCCGCCAAGGGGCTGCCCCAGCATGGCTGTGGCCCAGCGACCGCGGGACCGGCACTGCCCGGCCCTGGCAATAGCCCTGCCCTGGCACTGCCCGGCCCCGGCACTTGCCGTTCTGACCCCGGGCCCGCTCGGGCGCCCCCGCGCCAGCGGAGCGCAGCAGGGCAGCGATGCACCTCACTCCGACGGGCCCAGCCAGGGCACCTTCCCGCTAGCGGCGCCGGGGCTCGCCTGGTCCCCTCTGTACGGAACGGAGGCCGCCGCCGCCGAACCGGAGCCGGCTGAAGAGGCGGGGCGCCGCCG
>VWZE01004762.1:19298-68022 GCA_013396675.1 Eubucco bourcierii | reverse complement strand
TGCGCTCGGCGCTCGCGGCGGCAGGGATGGACGTGACCGGGGCCGAGACCGACTGGCGCAGCACCAACTTCCGGCAGAAACTCGTCAGCCAGATGTGAGTGCGGGCCGCGGGCAGCGCCGAGTAGGCCGCAGGCGGGTCTCGCGCGCTGCCGGAGGGGCTCCAGCGGCTCCCGGCGCCGCCCGGGCCCAGGTGGCTGTGCCCCACCTGTCTCCGCTCCTCAACGAGTCCTTTCCGGTCCTCTCCTTGTGGTCCGGGTTCGGTCCCTGGTGCTTCCCCCGGGCATTAATTAGGCCTCTTGTGAGGGGCCTCGTTACAAGCACTGGGGGAGCCAGACCTGTTCTTCGGCTTTATTTCTCCGGCCCCGCTGCCCCTTCAATTTCCTCTTCCCTAGCAGCACTGCCTGCCTGTCCCGCCTGGCAGCAGCTGCTGTAGGCCCCAGTTTTGTCTTGCGGAGAACACTGTTCCTATCGTGCGTCTGACTGGTTTAGGACAAGAATTAAATAAAGGTGTTGTTTTCCAGTTCGGCTTGCTGCCTTTCCAGGTGTCCTTCCTGTAAAACAATCCTTGTATTGAATTGCTGCTGCTCTGCCTGCTTTGTGTGACTGGGGGAAGGCTTCCTTTACCCTGCAAAAGGTGCTCGTTGCAGGAGTGAAAGCACTGCTCAGCGCTTCTAAACGAACGTGGGAATCCCTGTTTACGTGTGCCTGACAAGCTCGATATTGCCTTCTTGCTTACAAGAATCAATATCTAAAAGCAGCCTTCTTTCAGTGATACCTGACCAGCTGCTGTGCCTCTGCTGCCTAGCTGTGGGCTTTGCTTAAAGCCCTGTTTCAGAATTAAGCTGTGGCAGTGGTCATGAGAATACTGCAACACTGTGTAAGCAGTGCAGATCTTGGTGCTCAGAAACCCTTTTGCACGCGAAGTTTCCTGCCAAGTCACTTCTCTGGTTGGATTCATCCCTTGTGCTTCTTTTTCTTTCCTCAAAGCAAGCATAAATTCATCCCTTGTGCTTTTTTTTTTTCCTTTTCTCAAAGCAAGCAACCCAAACATCCTCGAGTGCTGCCTAACTTTGAGGAGATAAACATGAAGGAGCTGCTACCATTTAGTCTTCAGAGTTGAATTTGGTGTTCTGAGAGGATGTGATTCATTATTTGGTGTCCCTAACTCCGTGCTAATGCTCTCGCTGTTTTTCTTTTGAAGTGACTTTCCCAGCCTTCTAATGTAAATATTTTTGTGTTCATTGCAGATGAATATGTAAACAAAGAACAAATTGTTTTGGTTTTTTCTTCCTTCCCCCTAGTCCAAACCTTTGTTTCATTCTTTACAGTGAGGGTGGTGAGACACTGGCACAGGTTGCCCAGGGAGGTTGTGGAGCACAGAAGCACCGAATGGGATCAAGATCACATTTGGTGCTTCTGTGCTCCACAACCTCCCTGGAGGTGTCCAAGGCCAGGTTGGATGAGGCCTTGACTGACCTGTGCTAGTGGGAGGTGTCCCTGCCTATGGCAGGGGGTTGGAACTAGATGGTCCTTGAGGTCACTTCCAACCTTACCATTCTATGATTTGGAATGCTAACAGATAGGACATAGAATGCTGGGAGTGGTGCTACTGGTAATGCAGACAGAGTCATTGCAAAACATCTTTCAGGTTTCTAAGACCATCAAAGGGAAGTGGTGGATGGATAGAAAAGTAGAGAACTTCTTTGCTGTGGGCTTGTTTTCCCTAGTCCCTGGTACCACATTGATCACTTCAGTACAGTCAGTTCATGCTACCTACCTGTTACCTTCTTTACTTGCCCCCTTTTGTTCTTGTTCAGCCTGGCCCATTCCTGATGTGGAGCCCAGGGGGTTTGGGAGGCAGGGCCCCAGGGGTTTGGGAGGCAGCCTTTCTGAAAGAGAATACACTAGGAAAGGGAGGTGTCACTAAAGAATTGGGTAGAGTTTCTTCCTCTGCAGCAGAGTTCCTTTGTGAGCAACTCACTTTGAGGCTCTTTTGTCTCTGGGGGAGTAGCTGTTCTGCATTATGTTTAGATTCCACATGACAGTGGTGAGAGCCTGGCAAGGGTTGCCCAGGGAGGTGGTTAAGGCCCCATCCCTGGAAGTGTTTAAGGCCAGGCTGGATGAGGCTCTGGACAGCCTGATCTAGGATAGGGTGTCCCTGCCCATGGCAGGGGGGTTGGAACTGGATGCTCCTTGTGGTCCCTTCCAGCCCTGACTGATGCTGTGATTCTGTAAACAGCATTTTCAGTGTCTGCCAGACCACAGGAACAAGTTATCATGAGGGAGCCTTGGAGCATGTAGCTGTGTTCTGCTGCTTCTGCTTTGCAGCTACAGCAGGTTAGCTGTGTGCTGCTGGTTTGCAAGGTAAGGGTGTTGAGTTGTGGCAGGCTAAGCTACTGTGTCTGAAGGCTTGTAGCATCTACCCTTCTCACTGGTGTGACTGTGGTGTTGAGTTAGCTCAGGAAGCTGCTGTAGCTTCCTGCTCATGCAAGCACTGTTCCTGCTGCATGGAAGAAATCAGTGGTTCTGTTTGAAGCTAGTTGAAATGTTTTGTGTGAGTAGCTGCTCATGCAACAGCACTTACTGAGAAGTGAGTTGCTGAGATGTTAGTTGCAGGGTAAAAGTATGTCTTGGTAACTTGTTTGTGGAATTCAGACTGTAGCTGCTAGGCTGTGTGAAAACAGAACAGGTTTTGAAGTGAAATGTTTGCAAGGAGGATGCCCAAAGGATTTGTCTGGGGCTGTTCCTGAGCAAGCTCCTTGCTTTAGGAGGTCTTTGTTGTGTTGCATGAGTCCCAGCTGAATGGCTGTCTCCTGGCCTGCTGAGAATGCCCCTTCTTCTCCACTCCTGTCCTGAGCAGTGGGTGGTTTCTCTGGGGTTTTTGGTTTGTTATTTCATCTTGTGTGTTCAGCATCCCTTCCAGAGGGCAGATCTAGATCCAGTTTACTGAAGGTCCACACAGAAAGGACAACAATTCCTCATGGTTCTAGCTGGTAAATGGGTAAGAACTGTAAGGGAATTGAAAGGTTTTTCTCACCAAACCTGTTCTCTTTCTTCCCCTCAATTTACCATCAACAGATTCTTTTATTGCTTCACCTGCTGCTTTCATGTTGATTGTCCCACCCTCTCCCTGCCCCTCTGCCCCTGCTCCTGCTTGGTATTCTCATTTACTGGTCAAATGCCTCTACCTTTAGGCAATTCTTTTTGGTTTTTTGTTGTTTTGTTTTTTTTTTTCAGTTCTTCCACTTTGTGTTTAGAGAATTCTTTTGGCAATGCCTGATGCTGGGCAGGCTCAAGCCCATTGTTCACCAAACGTGGATTACATGAATCCTGTCATTCAGCTTTCCTCAGATGAACAGATCCTGGTGTTTTGTCAATATAATGAGGTGGTGCAATAATGCCTTGACTTTCTACAAAGCATATTTCTCTTGTCTTTTAGAAATCAGTTGACATTTTAAAGGGTGGCAATTTATGTAATGTGTGTGGTGGGATTTTGGTTGGTTTGGATAAAAAACTGCTTTGCAGACTTTCCTAACTCAGAAAATATTTTCTAATGCCTTCAGTTAATACCCAGTCTATTTTTCCCTCTGTTTTTCAGTGATGAGGCCATGAGGAAGGCTGGTGTTGCCCATAATAAGTCCAGCAAAGATATGGAGAGTCATGTGTTTATGAAGGCCAAAACAAGGGTAAAGCATCTGTCTCTGTTTCCAGAAGTTACTGGGGTGTCAAAGGAAGTTTGGAACAAGCCACAGAAGAACCAGCCCGAGGCACTGAGTTCGGTGCCTGCTTAGAGCTCACGGTTGTGCCGCGTGCTTGGTCGTCCCACGCTGCTTCTGCCTCCAGGGGAAGTGAGGGAGTTTGCATCCAGTCCATGTATGAAACTGGACTTTGGTCCAGGGCAGCTCTGCTGATGCCACCACCAGTTTGGTGGTGAGGAGAGGTGAAGATGTTGCTGAAAAGGGTGTGCCAAGGGTTAGAGCAAGAAAAGTGCTGTGGTCTCTGAGAGTCTGGTTATCAGGTACAGTCCTGACTGCACCAGAATGGAAACTGCTGTTCTGGAGCTGTGTTAGGAGAAATCAGACACAGCTGCTGTCTCCAAACAAGCCTCAAAAGGTGACAACTTGGTGACAGTTCTGTAATGCTTGCAGGTGGCATCCCCACTGATGAGCTGCTAGATTGATGGATGGGCAGGCTGGCAGAGCCCTGTACAGTCTCTCTTACACATTCTGATGTACACAAATGAAATGCTGCAGGGACTGTTTGTCTTTTAACTTCTGGCATTTCTATCACATGATAATCTTTGAAGTTGTTAACTTGCTTGCATTTCTAATGCTAATTTAGCCATTAAAAAGTTCTTGGAGTATGGAGGTGACACAGGCCAAGGGCTAAAGTCAGGCAGTGTGGCAAGTAAGCAGGTTCAGCCTTTAAGAAAAAACAATCAGAGTGGGAAAGAAGTGCCAAATGGATGTGTTGGTCTCTAGTTGTGGTCACATGTAGTGATCCTGTTAGTCTGCCTATCACTGAGCTTCTTTTCAGGGCGTTTTGGCTTTCTTAACCTGCTGATGCCATCAGCCACAATGCCCAGTTAGTGAAATCCCAGTTCCTGAGCAGACTGTTCCTTGGAAGTGAGCTGCTTTGAAAAGCTCCCAGACACAGCAAAGTGAAATCTGTTCTCTCAAGGAAGAGTACTGAAGAATCAGGAAGTGGTGGTTTCCATGTTCTGATTTCCTCTGCTGAAGTGCTCCTTTTCCCCCCTCAGGAGGAGTATCTCTCCCTTGTGGCCAGGCTGATCATCCATTTCCGAGATATTCGTAAGTACTCGCTGCCTGCTTTGCCTCTTTTCTCAGTGCTGAGCTTGCTCACCCCATCATGACATGCTTCATTTCTGAATCCTGCTTTATTTACACAGCCAGCAGTAACTGAAAAATCTTTGAGAAGTCATTTAAAGGTACTGCTTTTCCCACCTGCCTAATTTCTTCCTGTCTTTTTTCCTTCTTTCCATTGTTTGTGTAGCATTCTGCTTACCAGGCTGGCTTAGGTTGGTGTATTTTGTTAGAACTGCTGTAGACAGCTGGGGGGTTGATCTTTAAATCATTCTGTGAACAGGCTGTCTACAGGAAACATCTGAAGGGTCAGAGTTTTGTGTCAAGGTTAACAAAGGCAATTAATTATTCTTCCTTTGCAGACAATAAGAAATCTCAAGCCTCAGTCAGTGGTAAGAGCTCATTTTATTTATTCCCTCTCCCCTTTGCCTCTTTGACTTTGCTTTTATGTGTGCCCAGGAGTCAGATGATGGCAGTTGCCTTGGAAGGCACTGGATTTATCCACTGCATAATAACTGTGATGAGCTACAGAGAACTGTACAGCCAAGTGCCTGCTGTGGGCTGAGCACTGCTGCTCTGTGTAGACCTCATGAGGAGGAGTCTGCTGGGGCCCACAGTGGGACTCTTCTTGGGTTTTGAGGTGGCAAGCTGGGTGTCCTCATGGACTTTTTGCTGGCAGCTTGTTTTGACTTGCACCTTCAGAGGTGGCTAATAAGTTCCTTTAATGTGTTTGGAATCCATTTGGAACTTTGCATGTCTGAAGCACTTCAAAAAATCTTCACTCTTTAGGGAGAGGCAAAGACGTGCTGCAGCCTCCCGGCTCACAGGCAGAGCAGTGAATGTTAGAGTCTCAGGGGGTTCGGTCTAGGCATGGTCTGCAGCCAGCAGGTCAGAGGAGAGTATTTTGGGGAGGCAGTTGCATGGCTGCATATTGGTTGCTGTTTCCTTTGTAGATCCAATGAATGCCCTGCAGAATCTAACTGGGGGTCCCCCGGCAGGGGCGCCTGGAATGGGCATGGCCGCTCGAGCTCAAGGAGCGCCGATGACTGGGATGAGTGGCCTTGGCCCAATGGGACAACAGATGAGTCTCCCAGGGCAGCAGCAGCCCCCTGGAACCTCTGGGATGGCTCCTCATGGCATGCCTGGTGTCTCTACAGCTACTCAGCCGAGTGAGTGTTCCGTTTGCTTCAGCCACTGACGTTGTGAGATCAGCTCTGTGGTGCACAGCTCCCTTCCAGAAGGAAGCTGTGTGAAAGAAGCTTTCATACTGCTGGCTCAGTCAACCAAGTCAGCTGCAGGAGGAATTGATTTCAAATACTGCTGCTGGTGGGGAAATGCCCTTGGTATGGTGAGGAGCAGTCCAGCTGTCACCTGAACAAATGCTTCTTTTGTCTTACAAGGTGTCAGCTACAGAATTATGTTGCTGTAGGGCTCAGCTGTGTTTTCTGTGGGCACAGTGTTCCTGATCTCTGTGCATATTTCCTCCTGCATTTTCACGTTTTCAGCCAGGCTGCTGACTCAAGCAGTGAGAATTGGGGGTTGGTAGTAGGAAGTGTCATTAGAGGAGAGGGACTTCTCACAGGGACATGTGGTGATAGGGCAAGGGGTAAGAGTTTTCAACTACAAGAGGGCAGATTTAGATTAGATACAGGGAAGAAATTCTTCACTGTGGGGGTGTGAGGCACTGCAACAGGATGCCCAGAGAAGCTGTGGGTGTCCCATCCCTGGAAATGTTCAAGGCCAGGTTGGAGGGGGCTTTAAGCAGGGTGGTCTGTTGGCAGGTGTCCTTCCCCGTGGCAGAGGGGGGGGTGTGTGAAAGTAGTGATCAGGAGGAGAGTCCCTTCCAACTCAAACCACCCTGGGGTTCTGTGATTAATTCTGCTGTTGATGTACCTCGGCTGTTTGTTAGAAGCAGCAGCAGTTCATTGGTGTACTTTTTAAGTCCAGTCTACCTTCATTTTAGCCCAACTTCAGCTTCAGCAAATCGCTCAGCAGCAACAGCAGCAGCAGCAACAATTCCAGCAGCAGCAGGTGGCTTTGCAGCAGCAGCAGTTCCAGGCCCAGCAGTCAGCCATGCAGCAGCAGTTTCAGGTCCAGCAGCAGCAGGCGGCGGCGGCGGCGGCGGCCCAGCAGCAGCAGCAGCAGCAGCAGCAGTTGCAAGCCGTCCAGCAGCAGCAGCACATGCTGAAACTGCAGATGCAGCAACAGCAGCAAAACCAACAGCAGGTGATGACAAACAGTTGTGGTGGCTGTGGAGGTGATCTGTGCTGGGTCACTCGGCGAGCGAGCCTTGCCTTGCGTGGAAGTACTGAGTATCACTTCTGCCTGGTATTAGCTGGGGTCTTTCTGCTTAAGGGTAGGGCTTCAGACTGGCAACTGGATTGGCAACAGTATCAGAGCATGCTTGGGGAAAGGCTTGACAGTCATTTGGCTGGTTTACTCTGTCACTGCAATAGAGGATTAAAACCTTTGTCTCCTCTTTATAGACATGGAGACAGCTTTTCATGGTGATAAGAACAGGGATGTAGGAAAGGACTAAACCCACTTGCACGCCTCTAAAAATAGTGATTGGGTCGTCACTGTGTCAATTACTTGTTGCCACTTAAGATTATACATACCAGGCTTGATGAGGCTCTAGACAGCCTGATCTGGTGTGAGGTGTCCCTGCCCATGGCAGGGGGGTTGGAACTAGGTGATCCTTGTGGTCCCTCCCAACCCTGACTGGTTCTATGATCCTATAAAAATATCCATACACATATCTTACGCATTATCCTTAGGCAAAAAAGCAGAAGAGGAAGCTTCAGCTATCAGACTCCTCTGCAGCTTCTGGTAACTAGTGGTGCTGATGCAGGCTGGGTACAGTTGAAGTGCATCTGAGCCCATTTGTAGAGGAGAAGCTGTGCTGGGTTCCTCTGTGCTTTTGAAAAGCACCTTAGTAGTGAGACAAGCTTGTAATACAGAAACCATGGGCTGTGTGCTGTGAGTGGATAAAAAGGTCAGCCCTTCCCTTCGGACTGAAAGCCTCAGCCTGATGGGGTAGGATTGTTTGCTCTGGGTTTCTGCTACAGAAATAAGGCTGCTGTGGCATTGCTGGAAGCTTTAGCATCTTGGCTTTTCCTGCTTTTCAGATGCAGCAGCAGCAGCAGCAGCAGCAACTACAGCGAATTGCCCAAATGCAGCAGCTGCAGGCAGCACAGGCTATGCAGGCACAACAGCAGCAGGCACAGCAGCAGCAGCAGATACCACAGCAGATACAGCAGCAGCCTCAACAAGTGATGCAACAGCAGATGCAACAGATGCAGCAGCAACAACAGCAGCAGCAGCAACAACAACAACAGGTTGCTCAGGCACAGCAGCCTCAGCTTCCACCACAGTCTCAACCTCAACCCCAGCCCATGGTATCTCAGCCACAGGCAATCTCAGGGCAAATTCCTGGCCAGGTTATGCCTGTGACTCTCACCCCACAGCAACTAAAAGCAATGCAGGTAAGGGCTAGTGAGCAGCTGATGGTTGGTTCATGATAGTCCTCTAGAGAAGTGAGAAAAATCCTTGAGTTTTGCTAATAATGAAGTAGGAAAGGACAGAGCTTATCAAGTGAGCTGTGGGCAGCATGTTGTGAGTACAGCAAACACGAGTGAGGGTTCAAAGTGCCTGGTGTATGTCACTGAAGGCCATGGTGGCTCTCTGGCATGCTGGCTTTGCTTCTGCTGCCATGTTTAGAGGTCTTGGTCCAAGCTCCTGCCTTTGGGAGCACATGGCCAAGTCACTTCTCACTCTCTTAAACATCTTGCTGGGCCCTCCAGCTCATGGTGCAGCTGTTTGGTCTAGTGCAGTCCAGTCAGCTTTTTCTGGGCTCCAGATGTGGCATTGAGTAAAAGCTGAGATGCCATCCCAAAATCTGCTTTCCTTTGGACTTTGCTGGGGGGGAGTGGAGTGTTGGTTACACTTGAGAAATTATTGACCTCATGTGGGTGACTTGGAGCATCCCCTCTATGCTCTGACCAGCTAAGACAGGAGGAGTTACTCATCAGGTTGGCACCCTGACAGCTCTAGTGGGTGTATGAAGGTTTGAAGTGCTGGTCACTGGTAGGTACCTCACACAGTGTGCTTGAGGGAAATCCACGTGTCTGCGGGTGTTTGCCGGCATGGTGCGGCACCTGCTGTTGGCATGGGAAGACCTGGTGGTACAGAAGGAGTCACAAGAAGTTGTTGAGTCTGGGCTGCATGGTCTGTGGAAGACTGCTCTGAGTGTTAGAAACATCAGAACTTGCTTATGAAGCAAGCTCAAAAACTCTTGGAAGAGTGTGCATGTGAGGCTGGTCTCCCCTCACCCTTTCTCCTGAGTATAATCAGTGTAGTGGAAACAGGAGCATTGACTTTGTTCTTTCCTTTCCTACTCCAGGTAAGAGCTCAGCTGGTCCAGCAGCAGCAGGCAGCAGCAGCAGTGCAAGCAGCTCAGGCCCAAGCTGCTCAGATGGGAGCTTCAGGGCAGGTAAGGGCCCAGGAGCCAGCGTCACTAGTCCTAGGCAAGAGCATGCCAGAGGTGAGCATGGAGAGGGCTCTCTGGGGACTTCTGAGCAGCAGTCTGCTGTTGGTCATCTCTTGGTGAGGGGGATGTGGGCTATGCTGGTTCTCCTTTGCCTGGAGTCAGAGGCAGGATTTCGTTGACAACCTCTCTGTGCATGCTCTGTCCTGAGGAGGTCAGATCCTTGCCTGTGCTGCCACAGGACTGCACATCAGTGAGGTGCTCTGCTGTGCTGCAAGGCTGACTGTTGGTACCTGGAGTGTGTCCTCTTCTTCCCTTAAACTTTCTTAGGTGACTGCTTTGTTGTGTAAGCTGACTTTTGTACTGTGAATCTTTGCCTGCTCTCTCTACTCAACCTGTGATTTCCCTTCCATCTCCACATAGTGACCATCAAGAATAGTACAGACAATGAAATGTCTCTGCACTCCCCTTTCATTCCTTCCATTCTTTTCCTGAGTGTGGTGGCCAGTAGCTGTAGTTTGCTCCTGTCCTGGGTGTGAGTCGTGAAGAACAAATGGCATGTGGCAAAAGTGTGGAGTTACATAAAGAGAAACAAAAAACCAGAGAGTGCTGGGTGAGAGCTTTTTGTCCAACACAGTGTTCTTATCTAGCCCCAGTGGTTGTGCCTTGATGTGTGTCTGGTGTGAAGGAGACATGGGGGGGGAAAAAAAAAAAGTTGGGAATGGCTTGAGGTGAATTTTCCACCAGCACATGGCCTAGGTCCTTCGTGGCTTACCTCTGTAGTGTGTCGCGCGGAGGCGTTTTGCAGCCGTGGGTAAGTACAGCTGTCAGCACTCTCTAGGTGAAGGGCTGAGGCAGGCAGATGAGGTGGGGTTGGCTAGGAGTGATGGCAGAGGTTTTTAGAGCCAGCCATTCCCTGTCTGTGTGCAGCGATTCCCTGCAGTGTGCAGGTCCTGCTAGGAGCCAGGGCAGTTCAGCTGGGAAGCTCTGTCACAGGGGTAAGGTTGGAAGGGACCTCAAAGCTCATCTAGTTCCAACCCCCTGCCATAGGCAGGGACACCTCCCACTAGCAGAGGTCACCCAAGGCCTTGTCCAGCCTGGCCTTGAACACCTCCAGGGAGGTTGTGGAGCACAGAAGACCTCCAGGGAAGTTGTGGAGTACAGAAGCACCCAATGTGATCAAAGATCACGTTGGGGTGCCTCTGTGCTCCACAGCCTCCCTGGGAAACCTGTGCCAGTGTCTCACCACCCTCACTTTACTCCAAAAGGATAAGAGTTTTCTCTGGGTTGGAAGAACCTCTCCTGAACCTCTCTTGTCTGATGTCCACACAGCAGGCAGGTGCCTGTGCCCTGGGAGTGCTTTGCCAGGCATGCTAAGGGTGAAATGATTTACTCTGGCTGCAGGTGGCTCTTACCGTCCTATGATCTATGACTCTGCTGACAGTTGGTTCCTCAGTACACAGCTCCCAGGCTTGTGACAGGGGTAGTGCCTTGTGCTCTCCTTTGGCCCACACCCTTGGTCCTTCTGTGCCAACAGAGGGTGCAGGAGCTGGGCAGTGGTAAGTACAGTTGGTACAGCACTGGCAGCCATGCAGAATTCTTTGTCCATCTGAAACATGAATTGAACCTTCTCTTCATTTCCTAACTGTATTTGCAGGTTGAGCTGCAGGGCTGTAGGCTGACTGGAGGGAGGCTGAGTCTTTTTTTTCTCCTTTCCCCTCTCTTTACTAACTTTATGTGCTCTTTTCAACTCCTAAGCAGATGAATTGTGCTCATGTAGTGTCAACTGACTTCTTGCCCCAGTTAGAGACTTCAGATGCCAGTGGCTTAACAGCACAGTGCATTTGAAAAGCTTCAGGTGGTGAGATGGTTGGCAGCAGCATTTTAGCATTTTATTCAGACATGTGCAGTAAACTCAGGGGTTGCTCACTACTGTGTGTCAGAGAGAAAGTTCCAGACACAGGCTTTACTCCGTTTATGTTCATGCCATTGCAAGGTGAGGCTGCTAGGATTCTAATGCTGTGGAGCCCAAGAATTCAATAGGTTTCTTGGCCTTGTCTGTAAAATTCCTGTATTTAATATTTACTTTTGTGGTTGTGGCTGTCTACGATATTACAGTGCAGCTTCCATGGTGAGAGTGGTCCAGATAAGTTTCTTTCAAGAGTAGATTTTGCTTTGTATTTAGTACTTTTCTCACTAGCCCCAGCATTTAAAAAATAACTGCCTTGATTCAGTGAAGCTTTTGTTACAAAGAAACAACAGCCTAACCTTTGCTTGTTACATTGAAACTTGGTCTCTAGGGGCTTTCAAACTGGGAATTCTGGTTCATGTGGATGAGGTTCTCCTTTTCTGTGCAGTCTCTGTTCATCTTTCCTACACACAACAATCCCAGGTTTAAACATGGGCCCATGTGAGTTCTGAGGCTCTCTGAAGTCCTAAAGACATTCTGCAGGTCATTGTTACCCTCCCTGAGTGTGTAGTCCTTGTGGGTATGTGAAGCTGATAAGGAAAGTAGTACCTCAGTGACCAGAGTGCTCCACAGGTGCTTGCAGCACCAAGAGGAAATATGGAACCAACTGGAGTTAAGGATTCACAAAGTTCAGATCCCTGTGCTGGTGTAGCTCCTGCAGGTGCTCAGAATGCAGGATGGCTCTTGAGAATCAGAGCTACCTTGAGTGGAGTGGCAGTGGCACAGGACTTAGACTTGCCCACCAAAGCCTGCACATCTGTGGCATTCTGAATCTGTGGATGGTAAATGAAAGAAAAGGACAGATCCAGGATCCCAGTTGTTGTATTCCAGTGATGGGGTTTGTCTTACAGCAGAGGGAGACTCTCTTCCTCTGCTCCCTGGGTTCGTGGAGTAAGAGTCTCGATCCTGTACATTGGGATAAATCAGTTCCCCTTGTGGAGGAGGATTTACCTTCAGTGTAAACCTCTCTCAAAAGTACTTGAACACTTCTGGTTATCTTCTGGTTTTAGACTAACAGGAGCAACTCCTTCATGAATATATGGCTTTGTGCAAAGCATCCAGTCTTTGGAGCCTCCTTTCCTGACTCATTTCTCACAGGTTTCATAGGTGGAATCAGCTGGAGTATGGGAAAAACAGATCACTTCTGTTCAGAGGGTGGAATTGGTGATACTTCTTCTATACACACATTCCAAACCCCCAAAATACAACCAGCCAGACCCACAGCTGCCATAACCATCATAGAACAAAGAGCTGAAAGCCTCTGAAGCAGACTTTGTCACGCTGGTGCTTGCCAGACACCTGAGCTGGGGAAGCCATCCAAATCTTCACACTTTGGTGGTGTGGCGGGAGAAACAGGACCAAGATGGGAAGTGTGGATCACTATAACACCCCTGGCTTTCCACAGGCTCCAGAGATCCATTCCCAAGGATCTAAGCTGGGGTGATTGTGCCTGGAAGGATCCAGGGTTTTGTCCTAGCAGTTTCCCTTTTTGGCTTAGTTTGGGTTTTCTTTGGTTTGCCTGGTTTTGGTGGTTTTGTTTTGGTCGTTGTTAGGGCTGTGTTGCTTTCACCAGCTCTCATGTTGATGCTGCAGCCCTTCACTCCACTGTGTAGCACCCACCTTGTGCTTCTGGGCAGTGCTGGGTTGTTGTGTTTGCTCGTGGTGGCTGCTGCATGCTGCGTGTGTAGCTGTGCATGTGTGTGTGAGGTCCGAAGCGCTCTCATTCCCTTCCCCTCGGAAATCCTGTCTCTGACCATCCCTCCTTGCCTGGATGGAAAGGGATTGCATTGCTCTGGTGTTGTGAACTAACAGCTGTGCTGAATTGACACTCTTGTTTTTCTTTCTCAGTTACTGCTTTCCTTTTCCAGTCTTGCTCTGTTGTGTTTAATTTGGTTTATTTTTAACAGTTGTAAGCACATGCATTCTCTGATGCTCTAGGGATGTGTCGCTGCCTGCTGTCCATTCACACTAAGCAAGAATGCCCCAAACCATTTGCTGATAGGAGACTTCATTAACTCATAGGTTGATGTAGGTTCCTTGGGGAAGGGAAAAAAAAAAAAAAGGCAGCCCAGAGGACTTCCTTATAGATCTTTGAAGTGCTAAACAGAAGCTCTCTTACTGACAGGTGAATATGCCAAAGTTACCTGAATGCTGCCTGAAAAATATGCTTCATTTGGTGTAGTTCTGTGTGGTGTAATATCAAATGTGCAGTAACAGAGACATGCAAATAGGTAAGATTAAATCTGTGGGGCTCCTGCAGGCTGAGAGTTCTGAAAGGTACTTCCAGATTCTGCAGCGTAGCAGAGCCCTGATTCTGTTTTAAAAGGCAAATCCATTCTAATTCATTATTGGGCTAAAGGATTGCACCTGAGGGTGTGCTCAGTCTGCACACCTGTAGAATCAGAGTCTGAGTGAGCTTATGCCAGATCATGGACTCATACCAGACTATTTTAGCCCAGCTTAGTAACAGAAGAATAGATATTTGTCAAAATGAGAATATATTTGACTGATTCCATGGGTTATAGAAGTCAGGAAATAGCTTTTTCAAACCCAGGAGTCCTTTTTGCTGCCTCTGGCCTTGTTATACTGTCACAGGTTAGGTTGGTCTGAAATTCTGCTGGCTGTGGAGCATCTGTACTGAAGCTCTGTTGAGCTGCTGCCAGTGCTTTCATAATGAGGGGTGGCAAATGCAGTTACTGCTAAAGCTTTGAGCCCACAGCTGGGGAAGTGCCTCAGCAACATAGAGCATTGTACAGCTTCTTCTACGGAGCTTTCCTGATGAGAAGCAGCTATTTCCCAGAGTTCTGGGCCTTCAGAAAGGCAGGCAAAACCTAGGCAGGGCCCTTCCTGGCAGCGGCAGCAGAGCCTACCCTTGCCCCATCGGTCTGCGTCACACAGCAGCTGTCTCCCCGTACCTAGGCTTCAGTAGATGCTGCCTGGATGTGGGTAGGAAAGAATCACAGAATGTCAGGGGTTGGAAGGGACCTCCAAAGCTCATCCAGTCCAACCCTCCTGCCAGAGCAGCATCACGAAGGGCAGGTCGGCGGAAGGCAGGAGGGAGGCTGCTGCCCGAGCTCAGTGCCAGGGTGCCCCGCAGAGGAAGGCTCTCACTAACCTGCCCTTCACGCTGCCCCTGGAGGCTGCATGTGCTTCTCATCCTGCCAGTGCACTGCATTTCTTGTTTTGCGATTACTTTTGTCTGTTGTCCCTCTGTCCTCAAAGATGATCACCGCACCTATGGCCCGAGGTGGGATGCAAATCAGACCCCGGTTCCCGCCTACCACCGCTGTGTCCGCCACGCCGAGCTCCCTTCCTTTGGGCGGACAGCAAATGCCACAGGTATTTACTGAGCCAGGAGTCTGCGAGGCGTGTCTGGGGCTGGAGCACTGCCTGGCCAGCAGGGGAACCGCTCTTTGGCATCCAGCAGCTGACTTGCTGGGCCTGCTCAGGGTTTCCAGGGACCCTTTTGTGTCCAAGAAGAGGTGTTCTGAGAGCTTAGGGAATCCAGCGAAGCGGTTTTGAAGTGGGTCCTTAACGTTTGAAAGGTTTGCATGTTGAGAATCGAGTCAAGCCTGAAGGCAGATCTTTGTGGCTTAGTCTCTGTCTGTACTTGGTGAGTGTTGTGCCAGTCAGTGCTGCAGTGTGCTGGCTGGGCTGTGTCTGGGACCTCACTGATGTCCTCATGCTCTGTCTCAGTTTGAGCCGCTGCTTGACATGACATCAGGGACCAAGAAGAATGGAGCTGGTTTTATCTTGGATGGTTGTGTAGGAGGAACTGCCAGAAGGATTCCACTTGGAGCTGAATCAAAGCTGAACTGATGTGGGTAGGCTGGCAGCACCCAGGCAACTGTGGCAGGAAGGTGTGAGGTCAGAGTACCACACGGGCCTGGTGCAGGTGCAGAGCTGTTGGTGACCTCACAGTCCTGTTTTCTGCAAGCAAGATGTGTCATGCTGGGGGAGCAGGAATGGGGACAACTGGAATGAGAGATTTCTTGCCAGAGCAGTCCTGTCTGCAGGAGTTTGCTGAGCCCTGTGTGCTTGGTGTTGGTTTCACCTTGTGATGGTGCTGGAACGGAGCTGGGCTGCACTTTCCTGTCTGTTACCCAGGAACAGTCTTCTCCCTCTAGATGCTAACAGAAGGTGCAGTTTAAGCCCCTGTTACAACTGTCTTTTGTTCCTGGGTTTAATGAACGTTTTTTTTCACCCTTGCATTTTTGTTTCCTTTGCAAGCTTGTCCTGGGGCTGTGGAATGTCTGCAACTCTGCTTCCTAGTGCTGCTGCTGCATCAAGTAGGCACAGCCTTTGCTACTCAGGAGTCTGCTGAAGCAGATACAGTGACCAGAAAGATTCTACACAGCTACATCTGTTGTTTCTGGTGTTAGATGGGTGGTGGCTTCAGTCCAGGTTACTGGTGAGCTGTGAAATAAAACCCAGGCCTAGCAGCTGAGTCAAAGGAGAATGTACTTTGAGCTTTATTTGCTGTGGCAATTTCTATAAACTGAGACAATCACAGATTCACAGAATGCCTTGGGTTGGAAGTGACCTTGAAGGTTATCTAGTTCCAACTCTGTGCCATGGGCAGGGACACCTTCCACTAGCCTAGGTTGTTCAAGGCTTCATCCAACCTGGCCTTGAACACCTCCCTGGGCAGCTTTCCATCTTCCATGTGAAGTATTCCTGATGTTTGGCTTTGATAAGGCCTTCCAGTAGATACTGAAGTACCAATCTGGCTTGTACTTAATATTTGAGTCATAACAAAAGACATCCTTTGACCATCCAGTGTCACAGGCTGATCTTTTAGTGGCATCAGCAAGTGACTTCATCATCAGTAGCATGGCAAGGACTGTGAAACTGCTGCAGAAGACTGAACAGCTGGGGAAGGCAGAAGAATAAGAGAGATCTCCTCATTGGAGTGAAAACCACTCCTGAGCAGGTGGTAGCACTTGATGGCTCTGGATCAACACATATCTCTAGTACTGTCTGCCAAAACATTTCAGGTTCTGGGCAGAAATGTTGTCTTTTACACCTCTTCATGTCAGAACATACTTAAATGTTGCTGGGGTTTGGATATGTCACAGCTTCCTTGTCTTCAGAGCCTGTGCAGCTGACCCTCACTTCACTCCTAAAGTGCTGTGGTTTATATCTGGGTGTTTAGTACTCGTTTAAGAGTCTAAGAGTAAAAAGCGTTTAGGAGGCAAAAAGGTAACACTGAGTTAATATTAAGATAAAGCAAGGGCTGGTGGCCTGGCTAGGGATATGGAAACCTGGCTCTGACCTTCCCCCAAGCTCTGCAGAGGTGACATTAGGTCTTGTGAAGCAGCATAATGGTGGCCTTGAACCCCAGCTTGCAACAGAGCAGGCAAGGCTGTGCTTACCGACTGCACACTGAGAAGGGCAGGACTGTAAATGCTTTTGTAGAGCTTCCTTTAGACTGGAGGTATTGCTGCTGTTACCCACCAGTGCCTTGTTGCAGCCTCCTTTTCCTTGCTGTTAGCTTCTGCCTCTTGTGCACTCTTGCTGCTGGGAGCCTCTGAAAAACTCTGCCCTTATCCACTGAGTGTTGTCCCTTGCTTGTGGCTCAGCAAACTGCATTAGGCCTCCAGTTCATCCTCCAGCATGGTGTGTGCCAAACACTAGGAACAGCTTGGGTTTGGTGGGTGTGGAGTGCAAACCTAAATCTCTTCTGGGCAAGGCTTCAGAAAATTAGGGCTTGGTGGTCACTGCAGAGTTGCAGAGGAAATTGGTGTTCAGTGGGCTGTGAGATCTGGCCAGGAAGCTGCTTGTAGATGCAGAAACTCATCCTGCAGGGAAAAATGATCTGGTTTAATACATAGATGTAATATTTTATATATGTGTGTGTGTGTATACAATTTTTATATATGTATATAAATTATATATGATATAGATGTATAGAAATTGTCTCTATGTCTTACATATATGTATATAAATGGTATCTCTATATTATATATGTATATAAATTATATTGCATATAGATATGTACATGTGTGTGTATATGTGTATGATGCAGTGAAGATGAGGGGTGATGAAGTGGTCAGTAACCATAATGGAGCTCTGGAGTTAGGTCAGGAGCTGTATGGAGTTGAACAGAGTTGAAGCTCCAGAGGGAGAGGGGTTTGTAATTTCAGTTTATTGTTGCTTTTGTATTTTGGGTCTGGGTTTTTTTTTAAGCCTGTTTTAGTCTGAGACACTTGGGAAAAGCATTCTCTGAAAGTTGAAATTTCATTAAATTCAGTGAAGAATTTGGAAGTTGAAAGGATTTTTAGACCTGTCTGATGATGATGTAGCAGATAAACTGCTTCCAAAGAAGAGAAAGGGCCTGAGCTCAGGACTGCACACTCCTGAGTGCCTCTTCTTGAAAGTGCTGCAGTTTTGCTCAGGAGTAGACCTGAGCCTTTGGTGGTGTGGAGTGAAGCTGCCAGAAACCCTTCTGCAAGAAGGAAAGCTCTTTGCCTCTGCATCTAGTTAAATGAGAAGAGGTAATGCAGAAGGGAAAATGATCCAGCTCATGCAGTGCTGCTGTGCACATCAGATGCTGCATGGCCTTGCCTCTGCTCTTCAGCACCTGCCAAGTTCAGCACCTTGGTGCTGAAGGAGATACAGAAGCTTAAACCTGAAGCACCAAGCTGGGGGTTGTTTGGTCCCATAATTATTACTTAATTTTTCTTTTACTGCAGTGTAAGCTCCTGCAGAGCTGTGAGGTGCTCTGCCAAGCAAAGCATTTGCAGGCCTGCAGAAGGAGGCCATGCAACACCTCCTTTTGAAATCTGCTAGATGTCCTGGGGGGGAACTTAGATGAATATTCAACGAGTGACTGGAGGCCAACAGCAAACTGCAGTGTCTGTGAAGTGTCTGGGAGTGCTGGGCTTACAGGGACCTGTGGTTTAGACTGTGGGAGACAGAATTTTAGCTCCAAGGTGCTAATCAGTGCCTTAGAGAGGGTACAGGTGAGTTAGTCGCAGTAGCTGACCAAGTTTGTTTTGGTGTGTTCCTATTTATAGCCTCAGGCCATAAGAACTCTGCAGGTGCCTTCAGCATTGTCACTTAATGTCTGCATCTGCACTGTGCCCCTGGCCATCAGACAGGCCTTTTTTGTTTGGTTTGGGGTGACCACAGGGAAAAATGTCTGTTGCAGCATCTGCCTCTGGTGTTTCACAGGGTGCAGAACAGACTGCAGGTGTTACCCAGAGCTTGGTGGCACCCTAGAAATGCTCTCACTGGCCTCTTTGTCCTTTAGGCACACCTCAGCATTCTCCAGAGGTCAGAAAGACATTTCATTCTGGTTTTCCACCCAGCCATGCAGTCTGAAGTGTTTCCATCTCTATCCAGATTCTCAGAGCTGAATATTTGA
This sequence comes from Eubucco bourcierii, assembly GCA_013396675.1. NCBI lineage: Eukaryota > Metazoa > Chordata > Aves > Piciformes > Ramphastidae > Eubucco > Eubucco bourcierii. The sequence goes on along the minus strand of VWZE01004762.1, from coordinate 49,375 downwards.
ACAAGATGTTGGTGCTTTGGCTCACTTTATTTTTTTTTTCTTCCTTTCTTCTAAAGAAAAAACAGTCAGGAAGCTACAGTCAAGTCTGACAGACCTTTGAAGGCTGTAATTAGAATGTCAAAATAAGGAGTGTTTATGGCTGCTGAGTCTCCAGTTAGAACTGTTTTTTCTTCCTGCTTTTAGTTCTAACAAGGCAGTTTTTTCAGGTGCTACTTCTGACATTTGGGTTGGATGTTTTGGGAAACTAAAACCAATTAATACAGAGTTTCTGAAATTGTCTGCAGCTTTAATGGTCGTTTGTAGCAAAACTGAGGTGAAGTACAACCCTGAGAGCCTCAAGAGTGATACAGGTGGGACTGTCACTATGGGGGGAAACAGGAAACTAACATTTTCGTTTCTTGTAGGCCTGAAGACCATCTTCTCTCCATAGGTAAAGCCTTTTAGATAGGTTCCCATCCTCTGCTCCCCTTTGTTGTTATTGACCACCTCTTCTGGCACGTTTCAGGTCAGCCAGAACAACATTACCATGATGTCTTCCCCATCTCCTGTCCAACAAGCTCAGACACCCCAGTCAATGCCTCCACCGCCACAGCCATCCCCTCAGCCAGGCCAGCCAACTTCTCAGCCAAACTCCAATGTCAGGTGAGCAGACTGCAACTTCTGAGGACTGCTGGCAGAGCTGTAGGGGTTAGGGTTTCAGAAGCACTCAGTGTATCTTACTCTCTGGAGCAAAGGAGTGTTAACTGCAGTGGGAGCAGGAGCAGGACTGTGCCAACCGTGCTCTGAACGCCTCTGGTTCGAATGAACCTGTGCATGGAATCCTGACCAAGGCTGCCAGCAGAACTGCAGATTGCTACAGAAGCACTTGCAGCCAGCAGGTCTGCTCACAGGCTCTCCATGTTTCCTTGACAGACTCTGGCAGGTTTGATTTTTATGCTTCTTTTTCAGCTCTGGCCCAGCTCCATCACCCAGCAGCTTTCTCCCCAGTCCATCTCCACAACCGTCCCAGAGCCCAGCAGCTGCACGAACACCTCAGAACTTTAGTGTCCCGTCCCCAGGTCCTTTAAACACTCCAGGTAAATGATCTGAGAGCTGTGCTGCAGACTGGACAGTTGGGGGTGTCTTGGGAACTCTGGCAGCTCCCAGCTGTTGTTGTTTGGCACAGAGCAGGCAGCACTGCAGGCAGTTAACCTGCCACGTGCAGCACACAGCACTGCAAGGTGGGCAGACCAAAGCCAACTGGGGTGACACCTTTCCTGTCCTCACTGAATGCTGCAGTGAGGTCTTTTGAGGAAAGAGTGATCCTTCAGTTGATGCAGCAAGTTCAGAGAGGCATCATGAGCCCTTAGTCCCGTGCAGGAAGCAGCCCTAAGCCACAGCATGCACTTGTGATGGGCGTCAGGCTGCTTTGCTGCCAAGCACCTTCCTGGGTGTCCTCTGACACTTGTGCTCTTCTCCCTCCCAGATCCAATAAGCACTGTCTGATGCTGTGACTGAAAGTAGCAAACTGGCTCCCTCTCAGCCCAGTGTTGTGTGGGCTGCAGTTGGGAAAGCACTGACTTAAGGCAGACCTCAGCAAGTTCAGTGTCTTGATTTGGTGTTTAATGCACCAGAGCGAAGGCAAATGAAGACCTAGGAAATAGGGATATGAAACTTTGGACCTTCTCACAACAAAGTGGAATTGCAGTTCTGCCCACAGGCTATGTTCTTCCTGCACCAAGACCAGAGGGCTGGACAAGCAGCCAGGCTGTGCTCAGGGTGTCCAGTTGTGGGTTCGGATATTTGATGTGAGCTGTGCTTTGAGAGTGCCACATACCAGATCTAGGCCCTGAAATGAGAGGGTGTTCTGCTGCAGTACCTTTCCTCATCCCTCTGACATGCAATCTTTAATTCTTGCCAGGAAATCCAAATTCTGTCATGAGCCCAGCCAGTTCTAGCCAGTCAGAGGAGCAACAGTATCTGGAGAAGCTGAAGCAGCTATCAAAATACATCGAGCCGCTGCGGAGGATGATCAATAAAATAGACAAAAATGAAGGTGAGCTCCCCTGTCTCAGGTCAGTGACCTGCTGAAGGCAGCAGTGTGTTTGTTGCCTTTTGCAGTGGCATCTGTCCCTTTTCACCCCTGGAACACTGAAATTAATTGTTCTTTCTTGGCTGTAACGGAGCAGAGTGGCAAAAATCCTCATCCTGAACTTGCTGTCAGCTTCTTTTCCCTGGGGTATTTTTGAGGCGCAGAGGCTGAACTGGTGATGAGGTGAAAGGTCTTTGATCCTCACCACTGCTCAGCAGACTCCTCTCATGTTTCACTTCTAGCAGTGCTTCTGTCTGCCAGGGTGGGAGCTGTTGTGGTCAGTGCTTGTGTCTCTGATACTGTTTCAGATAGGAAGAAGGACCTGAGCAAAATGAAGAGTCTCTTGGATATCCTGACTGACCCTTCAAAACGGTACAGTTGCTCCTTTTGCTGGCTTAGCTGCCTTAGCTCTGCAGAGGCAGAAACACTTCAGCCAAGGTGACCATTCTGCAGTGATGAAATTTCTCCTTTCCTTCAGGTGCCCTCTGAAGACACTGCAGAAGTGTGAAATTGCCCTGGAGAAGCTGAAAAATGACATGGCTGTGGTAGGTAATGCTTGGTGCTGCCTTTGTGCTACCTTAGAGCTCCCTTCCAATAGCTGAAGGGATCCTGCAGGAAGGCTGCAGAGGGACTTGTCCTGAGGGTGTCTGAGACAGGCCAAGGGGGAATGGTTTGAAGCTGAGGCAGAGCAGGGNCAGGCTGGATGAGGCCTTGAGCAGCTGAGTGTAGCTGAGAGGTGTCCCTGGGCATGGTGGGGAGGTGGGAGGAGATGAGCTCTGAGCTCCCTCCCAGCCTGAGTCATTCTAGGATTTAACATTACAGATTTCTTTTTTCCATGGAGGTTAAGGGGAAAGGGCTTCTCTTGTGTTTCAGCCTACTCCACCACCTCCCCCAGTGCCCCCCACCAAGCAGCAGTACTTGTGCCAGCCCCTTCTGGATGCTGTTCTGGCCAACATCCGCTCGCCGGTCTTCAACCACTCGCTGTACCGCACCTTCGTGCCAGCCATGACTGCCATCCACGGGCCGCCCATCACGTGTGTAGTGCTGCCTGCTGCTCACCTCTGCCTGGGCTGTGCACAGCTCTGCCTTGGGCCTTTCCCTTTTCCCCTGTGTGGTGTCCCTGCCACTCCCTCACCTGCTGCTCCGTGTCACGCAGGGCCCCAGTGGCTTCCCCTCGCAAGCGGAAGTACGAAGAGGACGAGAGACAAACCATCCCCAACGTCCTGCAAGGAGAGGTTGCAAGGCTAAATCCTAAGTTCCTGGTGAACCTGGACCCTTCTCACTGCAGTAACAATGGCACAGTCCATCTCATATGCAAGCTGGGTAAGCAAGAGGAAACTGAGGGCCCAGTTCAGCAGGAAGGGCTGGGCTCGACTGGCATTTCTAGCACCTTGCCAGCCTGTGACTTCCGCACGAGGTCTGTGCTTGGCAGGTTCAGAGCACTGCTTGCCCATGGCACCCTGCACAGCCTGCTCCAGGGTTTCTTTCACAATGATTCCTTCCTTGTACTGAAGCTGCAGTTGGTCATCCCCCATAGTGCCTCAGAGATCACTTGTTTCTAGCAACAAGTTCACAGAATCACAGAACTAACCAGGTTGGAAAAGACTTTGAGGATCATTGAGTCCAGCCTATCACCTAACCCTTCTGATTCACTAACCCCTGGCACTAAGCCTCCTTTTAAGCACTTCCTTCCTGGCTTGGCCAATACTGGCATGCCACAACTGTTGTGTCTCCAACAGCTAGCTCAGAGCTAGAGCAATGCTAATTCTGCTGCAGTGAGAACAGTTGTGTGCCCGAGAAGGAAACTCGGTTTGCATTCAGATTGAACAACCCTAAAGCATGAGTAGGCTGTCAAGGTGTTTGCTCTTGGGTATCCGTGGGCAGAGAGATTCTTTCCTCCCCTTTGCATTTGAGAAATACAAACTGGCTCTGCCCTGGAGGTGTTCAAGGCCAGGCTGGATGAGGCCTTGGGCAACCTGGTTTAGTGGAAGGTGTCCCTGCCCATGGCAGTGGGGTTGGAGCCAGGTGACCTTTAGAGTCCCTTCCAGCTCGAGCCGTTCTCTGACTCTCTGAATTAGTACTTAAAGCAGTTGGCTTTCAGTCTGAGGTGTCTGAACCAGGGGAGTTGAGCTGATGGAGTGGGCAGATGGGCAAGGTGCAGAAGTGTTTGAGAGCTCTTTGCCAGCTCTTCCAAGCATCTGAACGTTGTTAAAAGGAGCAGTTCAGATGGAGAGGAGCAGCCTGGTCTCTTGGGCTCCAGAGGCTTAGCAGCCTCCCTCTGTGTGCACAAGGGGTGCCTGCTGCTGATGGAAGTGTTTGCATTGCAGATGACAAGAACCTCCCTAACGTCCCTCCGCTGCAGCTCAGCGTCCCAGCGGATTACCCGGACCAGAGCCCTCTGTGGATCAAGAACCCCAGGCAGTATGGTACGAGGCTTCCAGCAGGGCATCTCCTGGCCACGGGGGGTGGGGAGGTGTGAGCACTTGAGCTCAGTGCTCTTCTTGCCCTTTGCCAGTTACTGTAACTGTGTCTCTCTGCTGTTTCTTCCAGCAGCCAACCCCTTTTTGCAGTCAGTCTATCGGTACATGACTTCCAAACTGCTGCAGCTGCCAGACAAGCACTCGGTGACGGCGCTCTTGAACACCTGGGCACAAAGCATTCGTCAGGCCTGCCTCTCTGCTGCCTAGCAGCTCCCTTTCTGACTTGGGAAGCAAGCAAGAAGGTCTCAGCAGCTGGCCTCTTCCACCTGCCACTGGAAAATCACAGGTGTCCTGGGGAGGGCACTTCAGAAGAAAGAAGCCTTAAGTTGTTCTGTTCCTAGGTGTCAGTTTCAGTAGAGAACCTGAGGTTAGACTTAGCTTTCATGCTTTCTATCTTCTGCCTTTGTGGACTTTTGCCAGCATTTTCAGATCTACAAACTGTATATATGGTTCTTGAGACTGTATTAGGATGAGTTTTTATTGTCTTCTTAGAGAAGAAATTATTTGTGGACTTCCTTCAGGAAGTCTGGTGTAAGAGGGAGTAAGGAGAGAATGTCCTCATTTGCTTCAGAGCTTGCTCAGTGCCAGTGGTCCTTTCACACTGTTTTGTGACCTGATACTGCCCCAGAAAGAAATCAGCTGCAACTAGAATGTGTTTGCAAACTTCTCAGTGGTTGCAGGAATCTTTTTTACCTATTGGCTTTGCCCAGAGACAGGATGAACTACAGCTTTTTAAAGGCCTCCCTCCAATAGGTGAGGTAAATCTGGAGAATGATACTTGGGAATAGGGAGCCAAAGAGCAAAGAAATCTTTTATAGCTTATTTTAAACACTACTTTGTATAAATGGTTTTTGGTTAGCATGGACCACATTTCTCCAGAAGAATGAAATGAGAGAGGAGATATTAATGTGCACCCTTAAAACCTCACCAAGTGTGGGGGTGAGGGTGAAAAACCCACCAGTGTCAAGCCCTAGCACCACCACTCAACCCAGCAGCCTTGCAGCTCCTGAGAGGTGTCTGCCTTCCTTTGGGAGCTGAGGCAGCTCAGTGAAAATGCTTCTGTGCTGCAGCAGTTTGCTTTTAAAACCAGAAGCAAACCAAACAACCCAGCTGAGGAGGAGAACTGACAGGTAGGGGTTTGTGCCTTGAGGAATGGTGGGCACCAAGTTGCTCAGCAGCTGCCTTATGGTTGGGCACTTCTAATGAAAACCTTTGCCACGGGCAACTCGTAACTTATTTCCTGCACAGTCTGATTGTTTTGTTCTCCCCAGGGCTTTTAAGCTGCTCACTCTCAATTTGGTGGTGTAGAAGGATTTAAAATTTCAGGTGTTCCCATGACATCCTGCTCCACCTCCCTGTACTGTGTACTGTCTGTGCAGCAGACATTCAAGAGTAGCTGGGCTCTCTTACAGTAGTGTCAAGAACTTGCTCTGACCTTTGTCAGTCTGTGTGGTGTCAGCAGTTTTAGGATGTTTTTAAATGTGGGTACTTAGTAAGCACTGACTGAGGCAGCAGAATGCTGCCAGCATTTTGTACATGAACTAATGCAGCATCTGTTTGTTTCTATTGTAATAAATTTATTCTTCTTCCTGCCTTGGATGCTGCCATTCCACTGTTCCTCCCACGCCTCAGGAGCCACTCCTGCTGGGTCCTGGGCCTGAGGGTTCCTTTGCTCTATGGTAAGTGGAAACTCACAGCCTGGCCTGCATCAACTGCAGTATGGTAGCAAATGGAGAGGTGGCTCTGACACTTCCTCTGCTGTGGTGAGACCTCACCTAGAGCAGTGCATCCAACTCTGGAGCCCTCAACACAGCAAAGACTTAGATCTGATGGAGCAGGTCCAGAGGAGGACCACAGAGGCGATCAGGGGACTGGAGCACCTCTGTTGTGAGGACAGGCTGAGGGAGCTGGGACTGTTCAGCCTGGAGAAGAGAAGGCTCCAGGGAGACTTTAGACCTGCCTTCCAGTACCTGAAGGGGGCCTAGAAGAAGGCTGCAGAGGAACTGTTGGCAGAGGCCTGCAGGGACAGAGCAAGAGAAAGTGGTATGAAATGAGAGACTTAAATTGGATGTTAGGAACATCTTTGGCACCATGTTAAGTCCTACAGGTGATCCTTGTTTCAGAACAAGGCAAGAGGCTTCCATGCAGTGAGTGCTGAGTCAAGAACAGCTCTTAAGTGTAGTGTGGGTTGTTCAGGGCTATCACCACTGCTGACTCCCTCCTTGCTCAAAATAAAAAGTCAGGCACCAGAGTCCAGAGGAAGGCTTTTATAAAAATAAAATGTACAGTGGTATCTCCACAGCCCCAGCTCTGTGTGTAAAACCCAATTAGCATTCATATTAAAAAATACTTTAGGAAGAGCTGATGCTGTAACTCAAACATTTCAGTCAGGCTCGTCCTTAGATTTATTGTCACAAGTGGAATCCAGGAGAGGAGGAAATCAGTGTTCATGTGGTCTGCAGTGGTCAGAGAAAAGAGTCATTATTACAGCATAGAGGGAATAGCTGAGCAGGATCACCAGTGTGCAGCCCACTGGCCCAATGCTGAACCAGGATGCAAGGCAGTAGAGAAGCAGCAAGGAAATGAGAGTCCTGTAGCTGGCCAGAAACCTCAGGCTGATCCTCGGTCCCCAGTTGTGGCTTGTTCTGTCCTTCACCACGGGGCTGTACCTGATTTTCTGTGTGAGCTGGGGGTTGGTGAGATGGTAGCGACAAAGTCTGCCAACAAAATCTTCCCTGGAGCAGAGCATATCCAGCTGAGCTGCAAACTGGGGAGGGCAAAGTTCAAACATCAGCATTCTGTCAGAAACTAAATCATTTATTTTACCACTGCCTTCAGTTATGGGCTGAGGAGCACAGGAAATAGAGGGGGGGATGAAGCCTTAAAGTACAGAACTGCTGCAGTGCAGACTTGGTCTGTCACAGCTATGGGAAGCAAAAGATTTGCTCTTCCTCTTTCAGCATCATAGCAGCCTTCCAGTACCTGAAGGGGGCTGTGAGAAGGATGGAGAGAGATTGTGGTGCCAGGATGAGGGCACAGCTTCAAACGAGAGCAGAGCAGATTGAGACTGGATGAGAGGAACAAGTTCTGCACCATCAGGGTGCTGGAACACTGCAACAGGTTGCCCAGGGAGGTAGCTGAGGCCACATCCCTGGAGAGATTCAGTGAGGCTGGACAGGGCTGTGGGCAACACAATCTAGTGGAGGATGTCCCTGCTGACTGCAGTGGGGTTGGACTGGGTGCCCTTTGGAGGTCCCTTCCAGCCCAGCCTGTTCTGTGACTCCAAATGAAGCATAAGGAACCCATCTTAAATGTGACTTCTTGATGCTTTGTGCAGGGAAAGCAGAGCTGGCACCCTTGGCATACACCCTTCTGGATGACAGCAGGAGAGGGGCTGTGTTCATAGGCAGGGGCAGGGCAGTGGTGGGGGGCACTCGCCTGCTGGCAGAGCAGGGGCAGGGCAGTGGTGGGGGGCACTCGCCCGCTGGCAGAGCAGGGGCAGGGCAGTGGGCAGCACTCACCCGCTGGCAGAGCAGGGGCAGGGCAGTGGGCAGCACTCACCCGCTGGCAGAGCAGGGGCAGGGCAGTGGGTGGCACTTACCTGCTGGTTGAGCAGCGAGGACAGGCGGAACAGGAGCCGCACCAGGGTGGCACTCTCGTAGCTGCGGATGGGCTGCAGCTCAGTGTCCCCCTGGTACTGCACCTCGAACCTGCGCAGGCCGTTGATGATCTAGAGACAGGAGAGGCAGGCCCTGAGCTGCAGCCCCCACTGCAGGCAGCACTCAGCCCCGCAGAGCTTCCCTGTCTGTGGCCGGAGGGCACAGATCAGGGCAGCGGTGCAGCCTCTCACCTGGTACCGTCCGAGCTGTGTCAGCACCAGGCCCTCCTCAGTTTCAATGCAGTCTGGGAGCTGCTTTTTGCCATTCTCATCTTGAGCTGCCCCACACTTCAGCATCATCTGGGTCAGTTGGGCTTCATTCAGCTATGCAAGGAAACAGAGTTCTGAAGCATTGCTTTGATCTCCCCTTCAACTTATGTCTCGCTTCAAACTCCTCATTGCTGGAAGCCTTTGCCTGCCAGCACAGACAGCAAGAGCTGCTTAACAGCACCTTGGTTAGACATCAAAGAGAGATGAAAGTCTGCAGACTTCTTCTCTGTGCCCATCAAACCCAAGAGAAATGTTCTCTGTGTCCCTTACTCCTTCTAGGTCATTTCTGCCTGCAGGGGTGTGGCTGGCAAATGAGTCTGTGCTGAGTTCAACTAAAGCAAGACTACTTCTGGCTTGTCCACTCTGCTCTAGCTGTGGTTGTGGTTTGTAGCTCTTTACACTTAGCAAACGCTGGGCTGCTTGGAAAATGTAACCCACCCCTTGCCTCTTTGTCAAGGAGGCCAAGCAGAAGGGAAGAGACAGGTCTGAATCAAGCCCAATAGAGTGCTCACTTGAAACAGACATGGTTTGAGTCTCAGAAATTCAGAACACCTTCCTACACCGAAAAGGCTTGAGAAGGGCTCACAACAGTAAGTTTACAACATCTGCTGGCAGGGTCTCTGGGTTGCTTTGTGACCCCTCCAAAGCACAACAGAACCAGAAGCACACCTGGGGAATCCTGACTCTTGTTCACACTGCCACAGGGGACAGGCCTTAGGTTCACAGAATGGGTTGTGTTGAAAGGGACCTTAAAGACCTTCCAGTTCCAACTGCCCTGCCCTGTCCCTGAGGTGCCAGGGACACCTCCCACCAGCCCAGGTTGCTCAAGGCCCCACCCAGCTTGGCCTTGGACATCTCCAGGGAGAGGGCAGCCACAACTTCCCTGGGCAACCTGTGCCAGTGTCTCCCCACCCTGTCTGGGAAGAATTTCTCCCTGATGTTACGTACCTTAAAGATTTGACATAGGTATTCCAGTGCCTTCTCTAAATATTCATCTGTTTTTTTGATGCTGTCTTGCCCAATTTCATCGAGGTCATTGCCTGTGTAGGATCCATTCATCTCTGCTGGTGTGAATCTAAACCAGGAGAAGAAGGAGTGGGCACCCCCTGCCTCTGAAGAATGGTCCGAGATGGACTGCGCCGTCTGCTGCGCCTGGCAGATTAACTGAGCCAGCTTCAACACCTGCAACGAAGACAACAGGTGCTGAGGGGCAGACAAAGGGCCAGGGAACTTCCACCCACGGGCAAAGCTCTGCCTGGGCTCCTGGCAGCAAGGGCAGAGCCCCTCTGAGCCCACAGGCCCTTGTGGAGTTGCATTTCCAGAAGGGCAAGGGCAGGGTCTTCCTGTCGAGGCACAGCATGGGGTGAGGCTGCTCAGTGACAACGCTGTGTGCAGGGCAGGGCAGGGCAGCGCTGCTGAGGAGCAGGCTGCTGGTCTGTGTGCAGGGCAGGGCAGTGCTGCAGAGGAGCAGGCTGCTGGGCTGTGTGCAGGGCAGGGCAGCTGCAGAGGAGCAGGCTGCTGGTCTGTGTGCAGGGCAGGGCAGTGCTGCTGAGGAGCAGGCTGCTGGTCTGTGTGCAGGGCAGGGCAGTGCTGCAGAGGAGCAGGCTGCTGGGCTGTGTGCAGGGCAGGGCAGCGCTGCAGAGGAGCAGGCTGCTGGGCTGTGTGCAGGGCAGGGCAGCGCTGCAGAGGAGCAGGCTGCTGAGCTGGGGGCAGGGCAGGGCAGTGCTGCAGAGGAGCAGGCTGCTGGGCCGGGGGCAGGGCAGGGCAGCGCTGCAGAGGAGCAGGCTGCTGGGCTGTGTGCAGGGCAGGGCAGCGCTGCAGAGGAGCAGGCTGCTGAGCTGGGGGCAGGGCAGGGCAGTGCTGCAGAGGAGCAGGCTGCTGGGCCGGGGGCAGGGCAGGGCAGCGCTGCAGAGGAGCAGGCTGCTGGGCTGTGTGCAGGGCAGGGCAGCGCTGCAGAGGAGCAGGCTGCTGAGCTGGGGGCAGGGCAGGGCAGTGCTGCAGAGGAGCAGGCTGCTGGGCCGGGGGCAGGGCAGGGCAGCGCTGCAGAGGAGCAGGCTGCTGGGCTGTGTGCAGGGCAGGGCAGCGCTGCAGAGGAGCAGGCTGCTGAGCTGGGGGCAGGGCAGGGCAGTGCTGCAGAGGAGCAGGCTGCTGGGCCGGGGGCAGGGCAGGGCAGCGCTGCAGAGGAGCAGGCTGCTGGGCTGGGGGCAGGGCAGGGCAGCGCTGCAGAGGAGCAGGCTGCTGGGCTGGGGGCAGGTTGCCCAGGGAGGGTGTGGATGCCAGAATGTGATCAAAGATCAAATTCTGTCATTCTGTGCTCCCTCCCTGGAGGTGTTCAGGACCAGGCTGCAACCTGCTCTAGTGGGAGTTGTCTCTGCCTATGACACAGGCAGGGTTTGACCTGGCTGAGCTTTGAGGTCCCTTCCAACCTCAACCATTCTCTCATTCTGTGCCTTCCAACCCAAAGCATTCTCTGACTGGCAGGTGCCAATCATTGCAGGCACTCCCAAGGTCTCATGGTAGAGAGAAGCTACCTTCAAGGTACTCCTGAGGCAACAAGCATCAGGCAGGTTTCCAGCTGCGCTGGACTGCAGCCCTCCACTTCCAGCACTCACCAGCAGCAGGCAGCTCTGCAGCAGGGAACTTTTCCATGCTCAGGTTCCCCTGGGGTGGATGCTCAGCACGAAGAAGCCCCTGCCAGATCAGACCTGTGCCAAGCAGCCCACTGCTTACCAGATTCCTGACTTCTGGGCCAAACATCTGCTTGTACTGGCAGTCCTGGCCCTCCAGGCTGTAGACGTGGCTCTTCACCTTGAAGGAGGCATCAGTGATAGCTGGAGGCCAGGAGGAGAAGAAGCTCCCGCCAAAGGAGGGGCTCATAAAGAGGCGGTGTTGCCGATGGGGAATGACAAGTTCTGGCTCCAGGAACAGCTGCTCCCCTGGGGATGGAGGCAAGGAGTGAAGATGGTTACAGCCTGCTCCTGGTGAAGGTGTAGCTACAGAACAGCTTGCTGCTGCTGGGCACAGGCAGTTCTAGGGGTAGAGAGGCCTCATCACCTCTCTTTCATTGAGTCCTCTTTGCCCCCAGCAGAAAATCACTGAATGGCTCAGGTTGGAAGGGACCGCGGAGATCATCTGCTCCTCCCTGGAGGCATTCAAGGCCAGACTGGATGAGGCCTTGAGCAACCAGGTCTAGTGAAAGGTGTCCCTGCCATGGCAGGGTTTTGAAAACAAAGTTATCTTTGAAGGTCCCTTCCAACCCAAACCATTCTGATTTTATTGTAGCTCCCAAATCCTGTGTCCTTTACAGAACAGGTGGGCTGCAGCGGAAGGGAAGGTGGTTAGGACAGAAGCACAAACTCCAACAGCTGGACAGACTTCAGTCAGCACAGGCAGGCTTCTCAAGGGCCAGAGCGTGCAGAGCTGGAGAGCAAGTCTGTGCACCTCAGGGCATCTGAGGCAAGGTGCAGCCACTGCAAAGACACAGCCAGGACAGCTTGAGGTGTCCAAGCCTCCATCTACCTTTCAGGATCATTTCAGCCAGGTTGGGCTGCGCGAAGACCTTGGCGACTCGGAACACCATGAGAGCATTCTTCGGGCTGACCAAGTCCGTTCGCAGAGCTCTGTTCAGGAATCCCACAAACAGTTTGGTGTAGAGCAGCAGGTTCTCCTGAACGAAGGCAGCCCTGCCAGAGTGAGCACAGCACTTGTGAGCACAGCATCTGCCCCGTGTTCACAGCTCACAGGATGCCAGGAGCTGGAAGGGACCCAAAGAGCTCATCCAGTCCGAGCCCCCTGCTAGAGCAGGAGCAAACAATCCAGCTCAGGGCACACAGAACACATCCAGACAGGCCTGGAAAGGCTCCACAGAAGGAGACTCCACAGCCTCTCTGGGCAGCCTGTGCCAGGGCTCTGGGAGCCTTCCAGGCAAGAAGTTGCCCTTGTGCTGAGCTGGAACCTCCTGTGCTGCAGCTTCCATCCATTGCTCCTTGTCCTATCCCAGGCAGCAGTGAGCAGAGCCTGCCCCACCCCACTCCTGACCCCCAGCCCTCAGGTAGTTATAAACATTGCTCAGATCTCCTTTCAGTCTTCTCTTCTCCAGACTAAGCAGCCCCAGATCCCTCAGCCTCCCTAGGCAGTGCTCAGTCCCCTCAGCATCCTCACAGCCCTCCCTTGGACCCTCTCCAGCAGATCCCTGTTCCTCTGCAACTGGGGAGCCCAAAACTGAAGGCAGGACTCAAGATGAGGTCTCAGCAGGGCAGAGCACAGGGGCAGGAGAACCTCCCTGGACCTACTGGACTCAGTTAATGCCCCCAGGACCCCACTGGCCCTCTTGGCCACCAGGGCACATTGCTGCCCATGGATGTTCTCCCCCAGCACTCCCAGGTCCCTCTCCACAGGGCTGCTCTCCAGCAGTCACCTCCCAGCCTGTGCTGTAAGCACAACTCTTCAAATCATCTTCTGCCAAAGGAGTCATGAAGGGAGTGTCTTATACTGGCTCTGAAGAGATGGTTTGTTTGCACTGAGACAAAAGCATCTTTGAGAAGCTGATTCAGGCTGGAAGATGCTTCCTGAGATCTGCTCTTTCACTCAGGACCTGCCTCAGCTGGAGGCCTGGCTGAGCTGGCTCACCCTCGCTTTCCTCCTTACCATTTGTCCGGCACGCTGCGGGGCAAGGACTCTGCACTCTGTGGTGGCTTTTCTGGAGCATACCTCCAAGGCTGCAAGTAGCTTAGCCACATCTCAAGAACCTAAGCATGATCACAAAGAGAGGAGTATCAGCATTTTTAGGAAAGGGAGACAGAGACTGGGCAAGATGATCTCCTGAGGTGCCTTGCAAGCCCTGCCACGCCGTGACCCTGTGAGGGTTTGTTTGTTCCTCTAAGCCCAGAGGACACTGCCTTAATGACACCTGCAGGTAAGCAGCTCTCCAGCAATCTGAGTACCTCTGCAGCCAAGTGCCTGTTCTGTAGGACCACTCTGGCTTTTCTCTGACACCCAAATGAGATGGCACTGGAACAGCTACTACGCAACCCAGACTTGGTAGCTACACCTGAGGTGCATTTAGCAGCTCTGGTGGCGTTCACTGAACCCCTGCTGGAGGGCAGATGCTACACTGCTGCCATCTCTGCCCTCATGTGCTGCAAGTGCTTCCCATGCTGAGGAAAGAGAGTCCTGATTACACTGAAGCCACAAAAAGCTTTGCTGTGGCCTCTGTAAACATCTCCTGTGGCATCCTGCCCCATCTGTGCCTCACAGGCCACAGTGCAGCTGTCTGTGGTGAGCAAGATCCTGCACTTTCCAGCTCCCACATGAACTACCCAGGCTCAGTGCTCTGATGCATTGCTGTTCCTGCTGGCAGGAGGCAGTGTGTGCAGGGTCTCACTACTGCAAACAAGCATTGCATTGCTTTTGGTCGTGACCTACCCAATCAGACAGAAACTAGCATCTGTAAGAATACCTGCTAGAGGAGCCAGACCTGCTTATCCAGCCACAGCCACCTTCAGTGGCAGCAAAAGCAGCAACCACCTGTAACCATTCCCACCAAGACCTATTTAACTTCCCCCTTAGTCTAATGGGCACTAACAGCACAGGCACCTGCTCCAGAAAGCATTTTGCTGCTCTAGACCAAGAAGAAAAGGGGATTTAACGACCCAGAAACAGCTGCTAAACGACACTAACTAATTCCAGCAGTGCCTAGAGCTCTGGCAAGGCCAGACCTGGGGAGAGCAGCAGGTACATACTGCTCTGAAAGAGGCATCCAGAGGCCAGTGACCAAAGCAGTGCTGCAGGAAGATGTAAAGCTTCTCCTGGACAAAACGAGGGATCACAACCCTGCAAAGAGACAGCCACAGGTACAAACCATCAGAGATCCTCACAGCAACAAACCCCAACCCAGCAACCCACTCAACAGCTCAGCACACTGCCCCCACTGCAAATGCAGAAAGGACTGATCCAAACTTGTTCTGTCTGCAGTGAACCTACTTCTGGTCATTGTATTTCAGCTCCAATGCAGAAATAGAATCACAGAATCAGGCAGGGCTGGAAGGGACCACAAGGAGCATCCAGCTCCAGCACCCCTGCCAGGGGCAGGGACACCTCACACTAGATCAGCCTGGCCACAGCCTCATCCAGCCTGGCCTTAAACACCTCCAGGAATGAGGCTTCCACCACCTCCCTGGGCAACCCCTGCCAGGCTCTCACCACCCTCATGCTGAGGAACTTCCTAACATCCAGGTTGAATCTCTCCATTTCCAGCTGTGTTCCATTCCCCCCAGTCCCATCACTACCTGACAGCCTAAAAAGTCCCTCCCCAGCTTTCTTGTAGCCCACTTCAGATACTGCAAGGCCACAGTAAGGTCAATAGGTAATTGACCCTGGCCAGCCCACTGGTAGCATTAACCTGTCTCTGACTTATACAAAGGTAGAGACTGAGATAAGAGCAAGGAACCCCTGTCCTGGAGGTGCCCTTGTGAGGGAACCCAACCCATTAGCTTTCAGGTGGGAAGCCAACTCCTGTGTTCAGCCACCAAAACCTCTCAGGGAGGGGAGAGCTCTGCAAGGAACATTTCAGAGGCAGGCTGCTCGTGGACCTACCTTTTAAACTCCTCCAGCGGGCTGGCTGTGTGGGAGTGGGCTGAAGGGGAGAGTGGTTCTGGTTTCAGGCTGTTGCTGAAAGCATGCAGGTGTTTCACAAGCAGTCTCACCACCAGCACGTGCTCCTCAGTGGGCTTAAAGGACTCCTGGGTTCAAAGCAGAGCAAGAGATCAGTGCCATGTGCCACGTGTCCAGAGAGCGCAGGAAAATCAGAGCAGGAACCAAAATACAGCAAATGCTCTCTTCCTTCTAGGCTCCTCACTCTGGTGCCAGCTGCTTTTGGGCAGGCCTGCTCCCCAGGACAAACTGCACCAACCTGCTACCATCACTTTCCTAGGCAACAGTAGCATGCTTGACCCTGTGACTGGGAGAGGTAGCTCCAGTGCCCTGGCAGGCTGCGTTTCAGGCTAGCAGTACAGAGCAGAGCAAGTTGTAGGTTTGGACTTAGCCCTTTCTGAAAAGACAACATTCAGTCTAAGGTCACTGCTAAGGGCACCACAACAGAGCCTTTGTTTATGCTCCTGGCTGGCTCTACAGAGTTCTCCTTCCTCTGCTGCTGCTCAGCTGCCTTACAAGAAAGGATCATCCTAGAAAGAGCCATGGTGAGTGTAAGAACTGCTTCGAGTCCTGCTGCTTCTAGCAGCAGCGTGGGCAGCGGTGGCCACAGCCTCTGGGAGGGTGGGAGTGGCACAAGGAGGGGTGGTGAGCCACGGTGATGTCACCAGCAGATGAGTGCAGGGTACAGCAAGGGGAGGAGGGAGGCAAAAGGAGCTGGTCCTGGGTGCCCAGCACCAGAGCTGCTCTGCTGCAGAAGCTGGGGACAAAGCCCTCTGCTGCTGTAACCTGCTTGAGTAAGAGCAGAGACCTGGTCTCAGCCCACTGCTGAGGGCAGATCTGAAGCTGTCACCTTCAGTCTAAGTTTCACAGCTCCCACATTTCTCCAGAGCTGAGAATGTTCAGGAAACAGAAGTGACAGCTGCTAGGAGAGTCTGTTCAAGCTGCAAGACCTCTCCAGGATGCCCAACACAGCCATGCTGAGGTAGGACTCTGAATGTGACCCCAGGGGACCAGCAGGCATTTTTGTACCAAAAAGCTTCTCTTTCTTACACAGCATTTCCAGTGCTGGGAGAGGAAGGGGCTGGAGGGCTTCCTGTGGCCTCTCTCTGCAAGGCCTGAGGCAAAGCAGTTTGTGACTTTACAGCCTCTTAAGATTTTTTAATACACTGCAAAGTTCACTCCAGAAAAAGATTCAAGGCTTGATGAGGAGCAGCCAGAGCTGAGACTCTCCTGAGGGAGTCTGATGAAGGCTGCTCTGGTCTGCTGGGCAGCTCCTGGCAGGGCAGCATGGTGGCTGCAGGAGACTTTATGGAAAAGGGTAGAACTCTGGGAAGTTTCTTGGCCCTGACAGTTTAGATCAGGGACTCCCAAAGCAGTACTGTGCTGTAGGCCTTGGAAAGGAGTCATTAAAAATACTCAAATAAAAACTGAGGCCCCCTGGAACCACAAACCCTCCAGCCCCCCTCTTCCAATACCTCATTTCAGGTGATGCTGCTGCTGCTTTCCAACTCAGCCATTCTGATCCTTCCCTCTGAGCCTAGCTCAGCACCATTACAAACATCACTGCTTTCCAAAGTGGCTTCTCCTCAGCAGCTGCCACCCCTTGGTTACAGGCTGAGTGGCTGCCAGTCTCAACACAGGAGTGAGAGGAAGAGCCCAGCACAAAAGCTGTCAGACAAGCAGCAGTTGCGCTTCTCCTTCCTAAGCAGCACCTTGAGGACCACAGCACTGAGAGGATTAACCAGCAGGACAATTCTGTGTAGTGCTCCAGAGCTTCACAGCCCATGGCCGGCCCTCCCCTTCCCCAAAATGAAGACACAATGAGGAAAGGGCTGAGGTAGGGAAAGGAGTCAGGAATTTGTTCCAACAGGAATGTTTCTGCATGCACAGTTCCTGAACAATCTGCAAGTGTACCCTGGTGTGACTTTGCAAAGCTGGGCAGCCAAGTCTGCCTTTCCAGCACCAGTCTGCTGCTACCTCACTGGCTAACCCCTGGGTGTTACCTACCTTCCTTAGAGGTGGCAGCCATGCAAACTCTCATCTTCTCCTCCATGCAAGGTGTGCTTAAATGACTCAAACGAGTGTGTGAGGGGCAGGAATCTGCCAGCAGGGACACCAGCTGAGTGTCAGAGAAACGTCAGCAGAGCTGGCAGGTCTCTTTCTACACAGCATCAGCAGAATGCATCTCTAAAGCTGCCATTCCAAAGCGCCCACAGGCTGGGAGGGGCCTCCAAAGCTCATCCAGCCCAACCCCTGACCTCAGCAGGGACATCCTCCACTAGAGCAGGCTGCTCAGGGCTTTGTCCAACATCACCTTGAGTATCTCCAGGGCTGAGGCCTCAGCTACCTCCCTGGGCAACCTGTTGCAGTGTTCCAGCACCCTGATGGTACAGAACTTGTTCCTCACATCCAATCTCAATCTGCTCTGCTCTCATCTCAAATCGTTCCCCCATGTCCTGTCACTGCCCAAGGCATAAAGTTCTCCTAATATACTACATCCTAGACTGGAAGGGACTCAGAGTTCACCTCCCCCAGCCTCCCCACCATGCCCAGGGACACCTCTCAGCTGCCCAAGGCCTCACCCAACCTGGCCTGCAGCACCCCAAGGCAGGAGGTAGCCACAGCTTCCCTGGGCAGCCTGTGCCAGGCTCTCTTCACCCTCACACTGCAGAATTTCCTCAGCTGCAGTCTGACCCTGCTGTGCCTCAGCTCCAAACCATTCCCCCTTAGCCTGTCTCAGACACCCTCAGCACAAGTCCCTCTGCAGCCTTCCTGCAGGCACTGGCAGGCAGTTTTAAGGTCCCCCTGGAGCCTTCTCCAGGCTGCAACCCCATAGCTCCCTCAGCCTGTGCTCACAGCAGCATCTTTGTGGCCTCCTCTGGTCTCACTCCACAGCTCTGTGCCCTCCTTCTGCTGGGGACAGGACTGGAGGTGAGGTCTGAGCAGAGCAGAGTCCAGGGGCAGGATCCCCTCTCCTGCCCTGCTGCCCACACTGCTCTGGCTGCAGCCAGCACACAGCTGCCTGCTGGGCTGCAGGAGGGCACTGCTGGCTCCTGGGGAGCTGCTCAGCACCCAACACCCCCAAGTCTTCAGGGCTGCTCTGAACCCACTCTGCACCCAGCCTGGATTTGTGCTGGCACTGGCCTGAGCCAGATGCAGTTCCCTGCTGCACCTCCTGCAGCTGGCACTGCCTGACTCCCCTTTTCTCATGCCCTTCGCTGGCTCCTCTCAGGCTGCTTGCAGAGAAGGTTCAGCAAAGCTCAGTGCAGCTCAGGGGAGCTGTACCAGCAGAGCTGGGCAGGCAGAGCTGCTCTACAGCCAGCACCAAGCCACTTAGCAGATTATCTGTTGGAACAAGATCTTGCCAAAGGAAACAAAATGAGAAGATGGCAATACTTGGTATGCGTGGAGGGCCTGGTAGCTGGGTTGGGCAGGACTACCGTGGTGTTTACTGGAGATACTGAGTCGGTAGTGGAGAACCTCCAGCTGAGACAACAGAAACAAAAAGGAAGGGGGGAGGGGAAAAAAAGGAGAGAAGAGAGCAAGAGAAAAAAAAAAAAAAAAAAAAAAAAAAAAAAAAGTGAGAATGAGCCCAAGGAAGAAGGGTGTGGGGAAATTATGTACATCACTAATACAGTCAGGGACAACATCTCTCAGTAACAGCTGCAGCCACAGTATCCTCTTCCCTCTGCACCTTCATTCCTCACTACTCCACCTCTCAGCAACCTGAGCGTTCAGCTGGGAGCTGCCAACACAGCTCAGCTGTGGCTCTTCCCCTGGCTGCCCTCAGAGTGAGCCCTGGTAAGGGAAATGGAGCTTGTGCCAAATCAGTCCAGCTTCAGAAGTGAACTGCAGCCAGGGTTTGCACACTGTTGGGATTTACTCGACTGTTAGAGTGCCTCAATAACAGAGTAGAATGGCTCACTGATCTGCAAGCTCTTGTATTGGCCTTGCAGCCACTGCTGTGCTGCTGGAGAAGCAGAGGCTGCACACTGGGAAGAAACTCCAGTGGATGCTTTCCTCTTCCCAAGGAGCAGGAAGAGACACAAAGCTTAGCTCTTGGTAACGACTGGGAGCCTGCCCAGGGAGTTTCCAGCAGCTCAGAGAAATCCTCTGCTGCTGCTTCTACAAGGCTGCAGGTCTTGTGAGCTTCCTCACAAGAGCAAATTCCTCTTACACTCGGAAACTCCCTGTGTAGAAAGGCACAAGGCAGCTACCAGAGTGCTGGCTGAAGCTGCCTGGGAGGAGTAAGGGCAGTGTGCTGGTGAAGAGGATACTGCAGTGCCAGTGACACACATGTATGAAATCAATGAGAAAACATGGAACAAAAAAATGTCACTACACAGATCCCAGTGGCTAATGGCAGCATCCAGCCCAACTCTCCAGATCACCTCTGCTGGCTGGCTGGCAGCAGCCCCTCTCCAGCTTCCTCTGCTGCCAGCCTGGAGTCTTTTGGCTTCACTCCCTCAGTATGGCAGCATTGTCACTGCGAGCTCCCCAACAACTCACTTTGTCTGCTCCCTAACTGACTCCCCTGGCACAGGAATCAGGAGGAGCCTGCAGGCCAATGGGTGCTCCACATGCAGTGCTGGCATCTGTGCCACCTGGCTTTGGAAGGGCAGGAAGCATCACAGAGAGTTTTATGGAACAACTCCTTAAGGGTTCCCTGTGATTACAGCAGAGGGGAACAGCAAGAGAGATGCTGCAGGCTGGGCTCTGGATCAGCCAAGGGAGGAAGAGCAAAGAGTCAGGATGAAAGAAGAGGAAAGGAGTTGAGTCAGTGGGGAGGAGAGGGCAGCTCAGGTCCACACCAGAGCCAGAAGGGGCTCAGAGCAGCGAAGCGGAGGAGAGGCACATCTGGCAATCAGTGCTCTGCTCTCCTGTTCCACCACCTCCTGCTTGGCAAGAGAAGTCTCTGATGACTTGAACAAGGCTTCAGGAAAATCTGTCACTGCTTGAGGCACTTCACAGCAAAGTTACACATCTGTCTTGACCCAGCAAAACAAAGAGCAAGCTGTATGGAGCCTCATCCCACCTCCCAGCACAGCCAAACAGGCCTGGGACAAATGGTCACTGATTCCCTCTGCTTCCACTCACACAGGAGGCCAAATGGACTCAAGTGAACCTGCATCATAATTAAGCATGTTAAGAGTAAGGTTCAGGGTGACCCTGGCTTCCCAGTCAAGCCCTTTAACTCTTATGCTAGAACAAAACTTCCCCTCCTGCACATTCTGCTTCCTCATCTGAGGTCCTGAGAGGCAGACTCTGGTCCTTCAGCCTGCCCTCAGACCAGCCTAGAGAACTTCCTACCTGCACCACAGTCCCCAGCTGCCCTGGGACATTTCCTCAGCCCTGCAGGAGGGATCCTTCATCCCTGTAAGGTGGCCATGGAGAATTCCAGTCTCCTGTTCAGGTGTTCTAAACCCCAAAGAGGGAAGACTTCTTTTTTTGTGTGCCCATGATTACTTCTCATCAAAGCTGAAACTAAAATCCCATCGGGGAGCTCTGGCCTCAAGCTGGGGCTCAACACAGCCTGTGGAGGATCCTGCAGTGATGATTTCTGAGAACTTTAAGGTCTAGGCCTGTCCTACCCATTCCATTGCTAACCACTGTCTGCAACTGCTGCTCCCTAGAGCTAGCAGAAAGCATCAGAAATACAGAGGGTGAGCAGAGGAGAGAAGCTGAAAGCAGTCCTCACTTCTGGCCCAAGCACAGCACTCAAAGCACAGACTGGACAGGCAGACAGACCAGAAGTACTCCAAGCAAAGCCTTTCCATCACAGGTGCACAGCCATGCTGCTGGGAGTCCCAGGTGAAGACTTTGCAACATTGGTGAGTCTACATTTTGGTGTCAGCTTTCAAAGGACAAAAGCTCACCACAGGGCAGCTCTCCACTGAGCTGCCCTAGCACAACACCACTGCCTGTGGAGTGAAGCATTGCAGCATTCCCACACAGGAATCAGTCCTGAGCACCTGTCCCTTTTATAAAGAGCCCCACTGTGACCCAGAGGGAATTCAGAGGATCATCATTTTCTCCTTCAAATTCCCTCTACATTCATAATGCCTTTGAACTCAGGCTCCTCCACACTTTGCCCATGCAGCACTTTGTTACTCAGCAGGCCACCACAAACTGCTTCAAACAGCTGAGCAAGAGTTTGTAAGATCATCTCAGCTCTGCAGCTGCAGAACTGCTGCTGCTGACACCTCCTATGGTCAAGATACTTTGGAATAGTTTGGAATACAAGGCAACAAAAATTGCTGCTTTCACTTGACCCTGAAGCAGAGTTTAGGTAGATTTCCTTTTCTAATTTGGATTTGTGCTAAAAATTGGCTGCAGATCTCAGAAATGATGAATTGGTGTTTCAGTCCCAGTTGCTGTCACTGCTGGAAACCATTGGAGCTCTTTGTTAGCAGCCAGCTTGCCCCAGTGGAACTGGACACAAAGGTTTCCTAGTGGCATCTTCCTCAGTCATCACTGGTGTTGACTGCTGCTGTGACCATCCCACAGACTTCTCTTTTTGTCCAAGGAAAAGAACAAACCAAACCCAAGAGCACTTCTGCCATGGGAGGGGATCTGGATGACACACTGACAGCATTCTGCACGACTGGGCTGACACACTGCTGCAGAAACTCTGCTGCTCTGGACCAAGACACCAACCACAGCTCTCCAAAGAAGAGATTCACCCCAGGGTCAGAGGCCAACCACCAGGTGACACTCACGGAGCACAAACCATTACCTTGACGTGAGGGGACTGCATTTTCTGATACATTTCCAGTGAATAATGATGAAGCCACATTTCAACAAAGATCTGCAAAACAAAGATTTTCCCAGGAGTCATCCAGGACTAGCCACAAGGCAGCTACAAGGGAAGACCACAGGGCAGGATTTGAAAACTAAGCTGGACTTGGGAAGAGGCAGCAGTGCAGGGATGCTTCAGGTTAGCCACACATCCATGCAGTGAGCTGGCACACTCAGCATCAACAATTCACTCCAGCAACATGCTGAAGTGGTAGGAAGTTGTTTCAGGAGAGCTGTTAAGTCCAGATCCTCCTCTGCCTTCCCTTGATGGTGAACAGAACCAAGCCCTCTGTGCTCAACCTTTGCTAAGAGCACAGAACTGATGTAAGATTAACTCCAAAAATAAACAAATCAGGTTTGGAAAACTCTATGGGAAAAAAAAAAGGCACCTTGCTGTCAGCAGTTAGAAAAGCAGTCTGAAAGGGGTCTAAAGGGGCTTGCTCAATCACAGCTTCCACAGCGTTTGCTGAACAGCAGCTGCACTGCTCAGTGGTCTCTGGTTTCAAAAGAAGAGATTCCTGAGTCAGCAGCAGGAACAGCTCTGGGCTGTTTCCCCCCTGCACCCCAACTGACCTGAAGCAGTGTTTCTGATCTCCAGATCTCCTGGGAAGCAGGGTCAGCATTCACAGAGGGCTGGTGGGCAATGTGCCTCTTCAGCAGGCTGGTGTGGTGCATCCCATAGGAAGTGAAAGGCACTGCAGGAGACCTGGAAGGCAAACGATGGAACACTGAAGTCAGGGAAGTGCATCAATGCTTTCAGCACCAGTGCATGCACACAGCCCAAGGCTGCACAGCTGAGCACCACTCACTAGCTGTAACCAAACACTCCATCACCAGGCCAAGAGAGCTTTTCCCCCTCCACTCTGCCCTGGAATACAGTGTCCAGTTCTGGGCCCCTCAGTTCAAGAAGAATCTCAAGGAACTGCTTGAGAGAGGCCAGCACAGAGCCACAAAGTGGCTGCAGGCAGTGGAACAGCTCCCTGTGAGGACAGGCTGGGGCTGGGAGCAGCCTGAGGGCTGCCCTCAATGCTGCTGACAGAGATGATGAAATGCTGTTGCCTGGAGCTGCCTTTTCTGCTCCAGCAGCAGCTACCCTTCAGACTTCCACGTCAAACCTTGATGATAAAAGTAACCCTAAGTGTGTTTACTTGTTGTGGTTATGTGTAAGCACATTCAGGTCAGGAAGAGTGGAGCTCTTCTCCACTTGCTAAGAGCCTTCACTGCAACAAGCAGCAGCACTGTGTACTCACTGTTACCTCTGGCACTGCAGTCCTTACCTGGGAGCTGGGGAGGGGATGGCTCCCCCGGGGTTTGAGGAAGGGGGAGGAAGAACACTTCCTTCTGTGGGCAGGAAACACTTCAGGTATGTGTCCACCAAGATGAAGTAAGCACTGTTGGAAGGGCTGACGTGGTGGGTGACAGGGGAGCTCTGAAACAGACACACAGGACACAGCTGGACTCACACTCTCACTTCAAGCCAGTGCTAGAGTGCCTGCTACACAGCCAGAGCCACTCAGCACCACTGAGCAGAAGCACAGTGGGTATGAAGGGGCAGCTGACAACGAAGGCACTCTGGTGTCTCCTCTGCTCTGCTGAGACCTCACTGCAGTGCTGTGCCCAGCTCTGGGGCCTCCAGCACAACAGAGGCATGGACCTGCTGGAGAGGGTCCAGAGGAGGCTGGCACTGTACAGAGGGGGTCAGGAAGCCTCTTTGGAATGTAGTGCCTGCTCTGTGTTGCATGCTGCTGGGCTGACTGCTCACTGGTACAGCCAAGGTGGGCATTTGCCTTATTACCCAGTCTAGCATCATCCACTGACCCCAAGCAAGGAGCAGTTCTAAAAGCCCAGCTCAAAAGGCTGTCACAGCTGGACAGCATCTCAGCAGGCTCCTAAAGCCCTGGGAAGAAAGGCTAACACCATTTGAAGGGGGAAATGGCAAAAGGCACTTACCTTCTGTGTGATCAAGCTAATGGCAAAGTAAAACATGTAATATTCAAATGGATCTGGAAGGAAAGAGTCAAGGACCAGAGAACAAGAAGCAGCTACAGCAGTTAGAGATCTGAGGATGCTGACTGGACATTAATCAGTTTTATTTTGGCAGTGCTAAATTAGCTTCCTAGAGCTTCACAGCAAACCCAGCTCTGCCCTCTTGCTCTCCAGCTGACCCCACCACTGGTAACTGAGGCTTTATCTGGGGGCAGGGGGTGTTGGCATTGCTGCTCTTAGCAAGTTTGACTACCTCCAACTGCAAATGCAGCTGCAGCTAGACTGCTGCCATGCTAACAGGACCCTTCCCTGGCACACTGCATAAACCACGAGCAGTTACAAAGCCAGCAACTGTGAAGCACAGGCTCTGCTGAAATCCCTGGGAATTCTGGTGTGGACTTGCCCAAGGCCTTAAATCCCCCTACCAGGGGTTAGAAGAAGAGCACAAACTGATTTTTATCTGAATCCAAACACTTCTGACCAGCCCAAACTCTTTAGCACAGCCATGATTCACAAGACACATCAGAGAACACACAACAGAAATGCTCATGGTCAATACCCAACAGAAATCTGTCTCTCAGGTTTGGGTCATTAATTAGAAAGGGATCAAACACCCAACTGTTAAAAGGATACTTAGAGCCAAATTCAAGCCTAAACCACCAGATGAAGGGAACTGGACTTTGTTGTGGTACAAAGAGCATTCTGGAAGGACCTGCTCTTGTATGGAAGCCTTCACAGGGCCCTGAAAGAGAGAGGAAAGGACTCTTAGCCTGGGCACTCAGCACACCTGCAGTGTGCTCACAGGCAGCGAAGCTCTGCTGCGTTTCAGCACTCTGGGATGAAATCCACACTCAGTTCAGTGGGGTTGCACTGCACTGCACTGCACTGCAGCAGCTCTTGGTGCAAAGGCACACTCTGCAGACACCAACCAGCCTCCTCACTGAAAAGGAGCATTCAGTATAATAGTAATGATTAAAGAAGCCTTTGCAGCTGCAGTGGGAGCAGCAGCCTGCCTGATGGTTTTGCCAGAGTAACTGAACTGCCAGCCAGCTCCTTTTTGCTAAAGTCTGAACGGATTTCTACACAGCAGGCAGCCATGGAGGAAGCAGGGAAGCAGCTCTGTGGGTAACCATTTTGGTTTGCAATGTCAACTTCCTACCCAGGGCAGCAGTTAAGCCTTCAAACTCAGGGGCCCAAAGCACAGCCAGGCAAGGCACTGCTCTGTGATCAGCCTGGGGAATGACTGCCAGCCCTGCAGCTGCCAGGATCCAGGAGGAAGCACACTGCTTTCTCTGGGCACAGGACAGGAATCAGAATGCACTCTTCTTGTCTGAGCAGGACAAAGATGAAGCTTCTGACAACCACCACCTCCTACACAGCTTATGCCCAAGGACTCTCCTCCAACCACAGAGACAGAGCACTGAGGCTACACCTTGACCAGTATTGTACCATACATACAAAGCACAGGCAGAGGTCTGACAGCTGCAGCAACAACACTCTCTTCTCACACCTGTTTTCTTGTTACTCACTGGAAGGTAAGAGACTGGGAAATCATATCTGTACTCTTCTGCTTGGAGCTTGTAAACCAGCTTCATCATCGGGCCGCTGCAAACAGGCATCAGAAAGAAAACCCCTGGTAAGTGCCCTCTCTCCTGCCTCACTGCTGAGAGCTTAAAAAGGTCAGAAGCTGCTTATTTGTTCACCATCTTCCCTAATCTCTGCTGGGATGGACAAGCTTACCTGGGGTCCAGGAAATCCACAGCCACGGAGTATTCGGTAGGATTTGTCCTTCCTTGCAAGCAGCGAAGGTTCCAGCCTGCAAGGATGCCATCCAGGCTTCCAAAAATGCTCTCCACCAGCCATGGGAAGATGCCATGGAGTTCCTTGGGAGAACACAAACACCAACACCTCATGTGTACAGTTCCACATTTGAGCATCCCTGCTGCACACCCCGGGAGGCACTAAGGGGCTGGCTGGGAGCTTCCCGTCCAAAGCGCGTTGCAAGGTGGCAGCGAGAGGGCATCTGCCCTGCCTGCTGAGCCTGCTGGGGGTGCAGCACTCCTTGGCAGCACCACACACACCTGTCTGCCACACCCCTCACTGCTGCTCTTCATCACTTGGGGCTGAAAGGCAGCGATAAAGTGCAGTACACTGAAACAGACTTTAGTGACTAGGGACAGGAATCTGCTAGAGAGAGTCCAAGGGAGGGCTGTGAGGATGCTGAGGGGACTGAACACTGCCTGGGGAGGAGAGGCTGAGGGACCTGGGGCTGCTTAGTCTGGAGAAGAGAAGGCTAAGAGGGGATTTAATCAATGTCTATAACTGAGGGCTGGGGGGTCAGGAGGGGGGGACAGGCTCTGCTCACTGCTGCCTGGGATAGGACAAGGAGCAATGGATGGAAGCTGCAGCACAGGAGGTTCCAGCTCAACACAAGGGCAACTTCTTGCCTGGAAGAGTCTCAGAGCCCTGGCACAGGCTGCCCAGAGAAGCTGTGGAGCCTCCTTCTGTGGAGCCTTTCAAGGCCTGTCTGGATGTGTTCCTGTGTGCCCTGAGCTGGTCCTGCTTTAGCAGAGGGGTTGGATTGGATGATCTCTTTGGGTCCCTTCCAGCCCCTGGCATCTTCTGATCCTGTGTTTTAAACTCCTGGGGACCACTGAATTCTCACTGCTTCACCTGGTCCCCTCGAAACTCTCAGTAAGAGAAACAGGAACAAAGGAAACAGCAATACGAGAAAAGAGCACATTGCCCAGCTCACCTTGGCAGGAAACTCCTCAATGACTGTCTCCAGGTCGTGGCACCTCTGCACAAAGGGTTTGTTCACACAGTCTGCCTTCAGAGAGGCCTGTTACAAACCACAAACGAAACCAGGTCACCGCTGCCAGAGCAGACGATAGTTATCACGGCCACGATGGGAATCGCCACTGCCCACGCCCCACTGAACCGCGCCGCTCCCCCGGTACAGCCCAGCTGCGGACACAGCCCAACTGCCGGTTAACAGCCCAAGTCACACTCATCGGGCTCCCCAGGGAGCTTGTGGGATCTCCTTCTCTGGAGCCTTCCAGGCCTGTCTGGATGTGTTCCTGTGTGCCCTGAGCTGGACTGTCTGGTCTTGCTCTAGCAATGGGGCTGGACTCGGAGATCTCCCGGAGCCCCTTCCAGCCCCTGGCACCCTGTGATCCTGTGCCCGCCCCTTTAACTCCACCGGCGCTTAGCAAAGCCCCGAGGTGAGCAGAAGCCGCAGCCCCCACCGGCCCTACCCGCCGCTCGTCACTCACCAGCAGGAAGCTAGGCTGCTGCAGCTGCGGCCCGGCCATGCCGCCTGGCCCCGCCGCGGACACGGCGCCACCGATCCCGCGCTCGGCCCGGCGCAGTTCTTTTGCGTCACCACTGCGCCCGGCGCGGCCCGTACCGTCACTTCCGGCGGCCGCGCGGCACCACCTCCTGCGGGGCGGGGCTCTGGGAGCGGCTGTCAGGGAGCGGCTGTCAGGCATCAATGGAGAGCGGCTGGAAGTGTCAGCGCCTTCGTCAGTGACATGGCTGAGGGGACAGAGCCTGCTCTGCGCCTTCGCTGTTGCAGCTGCAGGCTGTGAGGCCATCCAGAGAGCCCTGGGCACGCCTGGGCGGCATGCCGGGAGCTGGGCACGGAGAAACCCAATGAGGTTCAGCAAGGGAAAGTGCAGAGTCCTGCACCCGGGGAGGAACAATAAACTGCCTTCAGTTTTAGGCTCCCCAGTTTCAGAGGGACAGGGACCTGCTGGAGAGGGTCCAAGGGAGGGCTGTGAGGATGCTGAGGGGACTGAGCACTGCCTGGGGAGGCTGAGGGATCTGGGGCTGCTTAGTCTGGAGAAGAGAAGACTGAAAGGAGATCTGAGCAATGTTTATAACTACCTGAGGGCTGGGGGTCAGGAGGGGGGGACAGGCTCTGCTCACTGCTGCCTGGGATAGGACAAGGAGCAGTGGATGGAAGCTGCAGCACAGGAGGTTCCAGCTCAACACAAGGGCAACTTCTTGCCTGGAAGGGTCCCAGAGCCCTGGCACAGGCTGCCCAGAGAGGCTGTGGAGTCTCCTTCTGTGGAGCCTTTCCAGGCCTGTCTGGATGTGTTCTGTGTGCCCTGAGCTGGTGTTACAAGGCAGAAGGGCCTGTGGTCAGTTGGCACAACCACAGCAGGTTGCAGCTGCTGAAGCTGAAGCCAATATTTGCTCCGAATTTGGTGAGAGTATCTTGTGAGCAGGTGAAAAGCAGCATGGCCAAAGGCAGACCTCATCAGTAACAGGTCCTTAAGCAAAAGGAGTTTTCATCTGAACTGCAGATGGGTCACAGGAGGTATCTGGTTGGAAGGGACCCTCAAGCTCACCCAGTCCAGCACTGCAGGCTCACCACTAAACTATGTCCCTAAGCAGCAGCTCCACAGGCTGCTGGAACACCTCCAGGGATGGGGACTCCAGCACTGCCCTGAGCAGCCTGGGACAATGTTTGAGAACCTTTCCAGTGCAGAAATATTTCCTGACATCCAGCCTGAGCCTCCCCTGGGGCAGCTTGGAACCATTTCCTCTGCTCCTGTCCCTTGCCTCCAAGGAGCAGAGGCTGCTCCCTCCTCACTCCGGTGTCCCCTCAGCTGTAGAGAGCAATGAGCTCTGCCCTCAGTGTCCTTGCTGTGGTGAGGGTCCTGGGACAGGCCACATGGCCTCAGCACTGCTGCAGTGGTGGATTCAAGGCCAGGGCTGCTGACAGGCACACAGGTGTGGCTGGAGAGAGGTGTTGGAGCTGTCTGCTGGGACGCAGACACTCTGCGTGTCCTGGCTGGGACTTTGAAGTGTCTTAGCAGGTGGAGACTGTCCCGGCTGTGGCTGAACACTTCCGAAAGGGTTGGTCCCTCCTGCAGATGGGGGTGAAGAGCTGCTTTAGCTCCAGAGGAGGTTGGTGGGCACGGTTCAGTGTTGACCCTTTACTGCTGAGCCCTGGATGATCTTTGAGGTCTCTTCTACTCCGTGGTTCTGTGACTAAAGTTGTCTTTAATACATGGGAACAAGAAGCTTTTCTGGTGTGGTTTTCCTGAGCTGTTTTCTGACACTGAGGTCCGTTCAGTAATCTACTTTGGTGCTTGCTTTATGTTTCTGTCATTCACTGCCTGAGAGGTTTGGTAGCTACACAGCTGCACAGATGTGCAAGAAGGAGCAAGAGCTACACAGCTGAAGTGCTTTCAGCCTTCAGCTACACTGACTCCTCCTGGGGAGCTCCCAAGGTAAGTCTGGTGGAGTTCCTGCAGCATTGCAGCTGCAAACTCTGCAGAGGTAACTGAGTTCCTGCAGCTGCCACAAAGAGGAGTGACTGTTTTTAGAGGGCACTGGGTGTCAGAAGCAGGCACAGACAAGCTCTGGGGCACAGACAAGGGTTTGGGGCACTCTGGCTTCTCTTGAGTGGATGAGAAGTCCAAGCTGCTGTAACTTCAGCCTGATTCTGTCAGTGAGTTAATTGGCAAGAAGAAGATAAATTGGAGCTAACCTGAGTCAGAGACCCAGCACAGGTCTCTGATAAGTGGGGCAGAGCCTGTGGCCTGTGCAGGCTTATTTCAATCTCTTCCCGTTAAGAGCAGGCTCAGGTGTCAGAGCAGAGAGCTCTGTTGCAGGTGTTCCTTGGCTGCAGGATTGTTTGGGTGGTGTTCTGTTAAGGATGGGTGAAATGGTTGGAACATACATAGCCTGCTGAGCTGTGCTGGGCACCAGGCCAGGCTGCCAGCCAGTGAGAATTCAGATGGAAAAGAGCCTGGACTCAGAGGTGAGGGGAAAAGGAGGGATTTTGGGAACTGTGATCCTATCTCTGGTTGGTTTGAGGCAATTTCTTGTTCCAAAGCTGCTCACCTTACACTTCATACACTTTATACTGTCCCTAACAGGCACAGCCCTGCCAAGGCTGTGAGCCAAAGTTGCAGATGGGTCAAGAGGAGCCTTCTGTAGGCTGAGATCTGTGGTGTGCTTGTTTAGCCAGGACAACTTTTCTCTCAGGAGTGCACCTCTGCTGCCAGGACCTTACAGCAATCTCTCAAGGGTCAGGACTTGCTGTGGGCTCCTCTGTGCATTTTAGAAATTCACCTGAAGAAATCTGAGATGCTGCCAGGGCTGGAGCAGCTCTGCTGTGAGCACGGGCTGAGGGAGCTTGGGGGCT
>VWZE01004762.1:0-19185 GCA_013396675.1 Eubucco bourcierii | reverse complement strand
GGGGGAGGTGTTCAGGGCCAGGTTGGATGAAGCCTTGAGTCTAGCTGAGAGGTGTCCCTGCCCAAGCTGGAGATGAGCTTTGAGGTCCCTTCCTCCCTGAGCCATTCCAGGCTTCTATGTGAGGCTGTTGCTGCTGTGCACTACTGATGCAGAAATGTCTTGGGGCTTCTCTCTGGTGTTTCAAATCCCTAAATAAGCTAATGAAGCTCCAAGGTGCTTAATATGATTAAATATAGTAAAGCCTAAGCCATGGCCTTAGGAAGGGAGGCAGCTCAGAGTCACGTCATGGATGGGGCAAGCTGCAGCTGGTTGGCTTGGTGGCTGCTGCAGTATCCATGTTGTTTTCATCCTCCCAGTCAGAACCAGCTCCTTGGAGAGCAGAGAATCTCTTTAAGGATAGCTTTAATGATCTCCTCCTGCCTTTGGGAAGCAGAATGTCTCTCCCACTGCTGCCTGCCAGCTGCCTTCCTCTTGGTGCTTTCTGCTTCTGCAGTGGCTTGCCCTGTGAGGCATTTGCTGACAGAAGAGGCAGTTTCCAGCCCCTGGCAGCCAAGAGACAAACCCCTGTCAGTTACTGGGGTGAGTGACCAGGAGGTGACAGCTGCAAGCCCTGGAGCTTGGCTGCTTCAGCCTGACAAGCAGGACGAAGTATGCATGAATGGGAAACTGCAGAGAGTGCTCCCGAAGGAGAATGTTCCAGCAGCTCAGAAAAGAATAGGAAAGAGCAAATAAGATCCCCCTTTGGAGGAAAGAATTCTTTCTGGGGGCCCAGAGCTGCTGGCAATGCTGAACAGGGCTCTGGCTCTGCAGGAGCAGAGCCTGGGCTGACCTCAGTGCTGCAATCATTGTCTTCAACACTGCATGCCCGTGGCCCTGTTCCTGACCAGGGCTGAGCCAGAAGACTGTGTCCTGACACAAGTTTTGTAAGCAACAGCATCTGCTCTGGGGAGGGGAGCCTGGGGGTGGCTCCTGCTGAACACTGAGAGCTGGGGCCTGGCACCATGGGCTCTGAAGGCATTTTCCTGTGACTCTGATCTGGGACCAGCAGCAGCTCTGACTGCAGTGCTGAGCAGCAGCTGGGGGAGTCAGGTCAGGGTTTGTGGGACCATCCCGTGGGCCTTATGGGACCCAGTGGCTCTTAGGCTGGGCCAGTGGGGTCCTGGGCCAGTGAGGTCCTCCTCACAAGCTGTATTTCTTCTGCAAGTGCAGGTGATGCAGGTGCCAGCACCAAGCCTGGCACCACAGTGTGCCGGAAGTGTACCCAGACCCAGAGCTCTGCAGCAGCCCTGGGGTGGATCTGCCCAAGCTTAGGAGGATTAGGGCCGTGGCAGCACATGCCAGGAGTGCCCCCCCTGGCACAGGCAGGGTTAACACGACCCGAGCCACACTCCCACTCCTTTCCCTCGGGACACAGCTTCTCTGCTTTGTAAACAGAGCTGAAGTTCAGTGCCTGGTCTGGGAGCGCTGCTAGCGAGGCGTGCTCAGGGCTGCACAGGGGCGGGGGCAGAGGGCAGCCCCCCCCAGTTTCACTGATGAACTTCTTCTCTTTTTCGAGCTTGTGTGTTTTTGTTGTTTTTTTTTTTTTTTCTCTAGTATGTTTCCCAGAAATGTGTTCTGCTTTCCAGCCTTTGCTGCTCTTATCTCCCGAGCCTGGCAGGCTGAGAGCTCCTCACTTCCTGCCCTTCCTTGCCAGCCTCCAGGCACTCACATTGCCTCACCACCACCCTCCAGCTGTGGGTTTGTGCCTCCTTGCCTGCTGCCTGCCGTTTCGTGTTCCTCTCGGAGCGTTTGGGATTGCCATTCATGGGACTTCCAGTAAAAGGAAGCGACTGAACAGGGAGGGACGCAGGGGAGGTGACTCGGATTGACATCAGGCTCCAGGAACCGGCTGCAGAGCCGCCAAAGTGCAGCTCCTTTGGCGGATGTGGAGCTGTGGTCAGAGGCATTTCTGCTTGCTAGAGAGCCCCTGGCAGGCTCTGGGCAGCCAGCCCCTCGCCGAGGTTCTGTGCTGTGGCTGGAGCCGAGTGGAGCCAGCCTGCAACGCGTCACCGGTTCACCGCTTCTAAAGGATTTCCTTTCGGTCGTTTTACTCCTCCTGCCTCCGCCTGGCTGGTCAGAGCTGCCAGGCTGCAGCCCCCAGGCAAGCAGGGCTTCTGCTCCCTGGCAAGACCTCTGCAGGGTGGGACAGGAGGTGTTAAAGGGGAGATGCTCAGCAGTGGGCTCCAGCAGCAGGATCAGTGCTGCCTGCTTTCAGGGCGCCTCTGTCCCAGGAACCTGACTGCACTCAGGAGGTGCAGAGCAGGGGACAGCCCTGGCAATCCTCACAGAGGCTGAGCAGACAGAACTTCCTTCAGCTCCTCTACAGCCACCGAGACAAGTCCTGCTCAGAGCCCCGCGGTGCAGCTTCACTGCAGTAACAGCAACCTGGAGCCCCCGGTGGGCAGAGCCCGAAGGGGTGCAGCACAGTGAAGGTCTGGATGGCTTCTCTTACCCTCCAAAAGCCTTCAGAGGCACTGCAGCGTGGGCATTGGTGCTGGCAAACTCACCCACACGTTCCTGATGTAGAACTGGCCTGTCCCAGCCAGCCTTGTCCTCAGGCAGCTGCTGGGGGTGGGCTGGCAGTGGGGGAGGTCAAGGAACCGCTCTTGGAGGGCAGATGGCTGCAGCCATCCGGTCTCAGCACATCAGTTCACCAGCCTGGGTATGGCTGCTCTGCACCAGCTGGCCCCCAGGTGCCAGGCAGTGGCCCAGTAGAGGTGTCACAGAGCCCAGAGCCAAGTCCCAGCTCCCTGTTCAGGGAGTGACACTGCCTGGACCCTGCAAGTGGATCACTCCCACCCTTTCCCCACCTCCAGAGCCAGAAGTTGGTCTTCTAATA
The DNA here is from genome assembly GCA_013396675.1 of Eubucco bourcierii. Classification (NCBI taxonomy): domain Eukaryota; kingdom Metazoa; phylum Chordata; class Aves; order Piciformes; family Ramphastidae; genus Eubucco; species Eubucco bourcierii. Next base: position 16,307 of record VWZE01004762.1, on the reverse strand, counting down.
GGACCTACAGGAGCCACAAGACTGCCCTTGAGGCTTGCAGGAGGAGGCCTCTGAGGTGCAATGCTGCAGGTATTAAGGCATTGTTAGTTGTTGGGGATAGTTGATTGCTGTGTAACACTTCACCTGCTTCGTGGTGCAGCTGTGGCTGTTGGAGGTGCAGCAGCGTTGGAGAGCAGACCCCAGGAGTGCCCTTTGGCTGCAAAGGAAAATGAGTTTGTGTGTCACAGGAGGCAAATCTCTGCGCAGTTATTGCTGTGCCCCTCCTGCTGCAGTCTTCCCTGGGCTGCCAGCTGCTGTCCCAGGCAGGGCACTGAGCTGTAGGCTCTCAGCTCCCCCCTCCTCTCTGATCTTCTCCACAGACAGGCAGCATCTGAGACTGTTCTGCAGAGAGGGGGCTGGGTGGCAGCAGCTGGGACCCACTCTTGAGGTGAAGGAGGTTATGTGGCTGTGAAACCAGGGCAGGGCCACGCTGGGTGGTGGTGCAGAGAGTGTTGGATTATTTGGGGTTTAGACAAAGATTTTCCCTTTCTGAGCAGTGTCTGGAGAACTGAGAAGGTTTCTGCCTGTGAGCACTTGGGCTTTTCCTGAGCTGGTAGCTTCAAACTGCTGTTTGTTGGCCTTGGATAGATAAACCTCCCAAACACTGCTGGGCAGTCCTGGGCACTGAGGTGTGTGTGTGCCCAGGGTGCCCAGCCCTGCTCAGAGGGGCTGCACTTCAGTGGCAGGGAGACAGGCAATGAGCACAGCCTGCAAGAGCTGAGCCTGGCAGGCTTCTGGAGCCCAACACAGCTCTGCACTGGACAGCAAGGCTCAGCCCTTGAGCAGGAAGGCTGCCTTGGCTCCCAGGCTGGCAGCTGGCACCTCTGAGACTGACACCTGGGCACCAAGGGGCACTTCTCTCTTCTTAGGAGTCACCCCAGGCTGTGGAGAGTGGGAACAGGCAAAGGACTGGCAAAAAAGTGCTGACTGCCTTTTGGCAGGAGCTGAGAGCCTGCCGAGGGTCGAGCCCAGAAGAAGGGGGGTTTGGGTTTGGGGTACACTTTGGCCATGACTACCTGGCTGTGGGAGGACTAAGCTTCATTCTTCTGAGAGGTGACAGATACTGGGCAGAGCTGCTGACAGAGGAGAAATGCCCCTGTGGCAGAGGCATGCCCAGGCTGTGCCATTCAGGAGGGAGTTCCCAGGAAGAGAAGGGCCCCAGGCACTGGGCCACTGAGGAAGAGAGAAGCAGCAATGAGGCACTGGCCCTGCCCTTGGCACCCCAGGAGCTGTCTGGAGCTGTCTGTGGTTTGGGGCCTGGATGCTTGATGGCTGCACAGCACTCCAGGGAGTGCAGCTGGTCAGGATGTGTGCGTGTGGCTCTCAGCAAGCAGCCCAGAGCAGGGTGGGTGCTGTGGGGTGGCAGCACCTCCAGGCAGCCTATGGCACAGCTGTGGGTCTCAGCCTCCTGGAACTCATGAGCTCATCCTGGGACCTGCAGTGAAAGAGAAGTTGGTCACTGCTGGTGTGCAGCAGCCAAAACACTGCCTGGAGGAAGTGCTAAAAGTGGCAGTGCTGTGCAGGCTGCTGCAGGCAGGGAAGGGCAAGTGGGGCACAAAGGAGGCCAAGACACCACTGCCCTGTAGCTGTGGCACCTGCAGCTGGGGCTTGGTTTCTTGATTTCCCCTGTTCCTGTAGAGCCAGAGCCCTGTTCAGCACTGGCAACAGCTCTGAGCCCCCAGAAACAGAGTCCCCTCATCCAACCTGGTTCTGAACACCTCCAGGGAGCTTGTGGAGCACAGAAGACCTCCCTGGGCAACCTGTGCCAGTCTCTCACCACCCTCACTGCAAACAACTTCCTCCTAACATCCACTTTCAATCTCTCCTCTGCCACTTCAAACCCATTCCCCTTGTCCTGGCATTCCAAGCCCTTGTCAATAGTCCCTCTCCAGCCTTCCTGTAGCCCCTTTCAGATCCTGCAAGGCCACTCCAAGCTCTCCTGGAAGCCTTCTCCTCTCCAGGCTGCACAGCCCCAACTCTCTCAGCCTGTCCTCACAGCAGAGCTGCTGCAGCCCTCTCAGCATCTTGGTGGCCTCCTCTGCACTGGCTCCAACACTTCCATGTCCTTCCTGTGCTGGGGGCTCCAGAACTGCACCCAGGACTGCAGGTGGGGTCTGAGGAGAGCAGAGCCAAGGGGCACAATCCCCTCCCTTGCCCTGCTGCCCACACTGCTCTTGCTGCAGCCCAGCACACAGTTGCTGTCTGGGCTGCACTCACACTGCAGGCTCATGTTGAGCTTTTCATCACCCCAGACCCCCAGGTCCTTTTCCTCAGGGCTGCTCTCAGCCATTCCCCACCCAGCCTGGAGTTGTGCTTGGGATTGTGCCTACCCAGGTGCAGGACCTTACACTTGGCCTTGTTGAATGTCCTGAGGTTGGCCTGGGCACAGCTCTGCAGCCTGTGCAGGTCCCTCTGGATGGATCCCTGCCCTCTAGCAAGTGACTGTGCCACACAGCTTGGTGCCAGCTGCACACTTGCTGAGGCTGCACTGATTCCTCTGTCCATGGCACTGACAAAGATGTCAAGCAGCACTGGTCCCAGCACTGACCCCTGAGGGAGCCACTTGGCACTGGTCTCCAGTTGGACATTGTGCCCTTGATCTCCACTCTCTGTGTGCCACCATCCAGCCAGTTCCTTACCCAGCAGTGCTCCACCCATCCAGTCCATGTTTTTCCAGTTTGGTGACCAGGATGCCATGTGGGACAGAGTCAAATGCCTTACTCAGGTCCAGGTAGATGCCATCAGCTGCCTTTCCCTTGTCCACTGTCACTGTGACTTCTTCATAAAAAGCCACCAAATTTGTCAGGCAGATCTGCCCTTGGTGCAGCCATTGCTGGTTCCCACCAATCACCTCTGCTTTGTTTTCCATTTGCCTTAGCAGAGCTTTCAGCAGGATCTGCTCCATGACCTTGCCAGGCCCAGAGGTGAGGCTGACTGCTCTGTAGTTCCCAGGGTCACCCTTTTTTCCCTTCTTGCAGATGGGTGTTATGTTTGCCCTCCTCCAGTCAGCAGGAACTTACCCACTGCCAGTGAGGCTAAGAACCAGGGCTGCTTGTTTTGGTCCCAGCACTGCTCTGGCTGCTGGCTTGAAGCTCTGGAGGTGCACACAGAGGTTCCCTTTCTGTGCTCCAAAAGCTTGCAGATGGATTTGGTTTTCATTAAATCAGGACTCTGGCCACTCACTGCTGGAAGTCCTTTAATCTGTAGCAGACAGACCCCAGACATTTCTGAGCTGGATGTTTATGTCCTCTCTGTGCTGCTCCTGCTGCACCACATGGAAGCTGCTCTGCTTCTTGGCTGCTGCTGCTGCTTCCATTTGCCCCTGATGGACACCAGCTCTGCTTTCTGTGCAGAAAAAGAACATCCCAAGGTTTGAGTTAGCTTTTGCCCTCATGCCACTGCCTCTTGTTTGGTGGCTTCTGTGGAAGCCTGTGCACTGCTGGCTGAGCAGCATCTGCTTCAAGCAAGGCTTGTGGTGAGGAAAGCAGAGCTGAGATGTGGTGTGCTGGGGCAGCTGCTGCCACAGTACTGCAAAGGGGCTGAGGTTGCTGGGCACTCAGAGCCCTTTAGCCAGCAGGAGCCTTGCTCAGGACAATGCTGTGATTCTCTGGAGATGTTGATCCTTCTGGAGCTCAGTCTCATGAGTAGAGCCTGGGGGGATTGGTGCATGCAAGCACAATGCCAGTCAGCATGAGGGCAGAGTCAGACTGGAGATGAAGAAATTCTTTGCGGTGAGGAAGGGCAGACACTGGCACAGGCTGCCCAGGGAGGCTGTGGATGTCCCCTGCCTGGAGGTGTTCAGGACCAGGTTGGATGAGGCCTTGAGAATCCTGTGCTGGTGGAAGCTGCTCCTGCCCATGGCAGTGGAGTGGAACTGGATGAGCTTTAAGGTCCCTTCCAACCTAAACCATTCTGTGAATCTCTGGCTGTGGGGGGTTGGTGTTTGCTGTGTCACTGTCCCATGTCCCAGGAGCTCTGTCACAGGATCTGCAGGAGGTGGCAGGCACCAAGCTGTGCCATTTTGCTACTCTGAGCATTTCTGGTTTCCATCTCTCTGCTTTTCCCACTGGCATGACCTGCAGTTGCCAGGTGAGTGTGTTCTTGCTGCCTCTGGCAGAACACTCAGTGCATATTTGTCAGCTTCTGTTCCAACCCTGCATTTGCCATCCTGTGGTGCTAGGCACAGCATCCCCACAGCATTCAGCAGCCTAAGTGCTGGGCTGAGTAGCCTTTGGGCACAGAGAAGGGGAGGGGCAAGAAAGCCTTGCTAATGAAAGTTGTAACTGTCTGGAGCTCGCTGCTGACAAGGACTCGCTTGCATTTCCCAGTTTGACGAGCTGAAAATGTCTTGCTCCAATATGGAAAGAAACCTAAGCGGCTGCCGTGCAGACCAACAACAACAACGAAAGGTCTTAAAATTCAGTGTACAGGGCAGAAGAGAAGGGGAGGAGATGGCAGCAGCTGTGCAAGCAGCCTGTTCTCTGCTCAGGTTGCAATGGCTAACACCCAGCTCAGCCCAGACGTTCTTTCACTGCATCTGTGTCATCAGCAGAGACAAGCAGTGCAGCTGCGAGCTGAGGGAAGGAGGGGGTGCCCGTTCCCACTGCTCCTTCTCATCACTGAGCAACAGTGCAGTTTCTACATTTTTCACCCCACGTTCCAGCTGAGTAAATTTAGGGACTGTAAGAGCAGCATGTCCCGGGAGGGAGGAGTGTGAGATTCTGGAGGAAGGAGGGGAGCCCTGCACAGGGATCACTGTGTGGGAAAGTGATTAAGGGCAAGTAGTACAACAGCTCCGAAGGGAATTGTGCAAGAGCCTGGAAGCACCGTTTCTTGAATGGATTTGCACACTGGGGGATTTCCAAAGCGAAGCAGCAGTGAGAGATGAAGAAGGAGAAAGAAAAGGACCCAAAGCAAACTGCAGGAGGGTGAATTGCTGCCCCCCTGCCTGCCACTCCTCCAGGTCCCGGTGAGGAAAAACACCCCCTTGCCTGCGTTCTTGCTCAGGGGTGGTGGCACAGGGCTGCTCAGAGGGGATGGAGCCCGTTGTGCAGCAGTGCTGTTAGCACTGGCAGAGCCAGGAGCCGGTGTCTGCAGTTGCACAATCGGCAGCAGACCTCTTTCTTTGCACCAGGACATGGCAAGGGCTGTTTGTGGAGCCGTTTGCTCTCCTGCTGTCAGCTTCTCCACTGCTTTGCTTGTGAAGTACATGGGGGTCATGAGGGCAGTGAAGAACCTGCTCTTTCCCCTTTCCCATGCAAAGAGACTCAGCCTGCTTCTGTTTGTGCACAGGCAGGTTCTCACCATACCTTTACTGGCCTACAGCACTCACAGATCTGGCTTGTTCTTCCAGGACTTATCCAGAGAGCTGTAAGTGCAGCAGGAGCAGAGGACAGTGGTGCTGAGTGCCCAGGGCTCAGGCTGTGCTTGAGGCTGTGCTTGAGCTGGGCCTCACGAGAGGGGAGTCTAAGGCAAGCCTGAGTGAGCCTTCTCAGCAGCCAGGGGTCACCTCCCTCCCCAGCTTTCTACACCAGCTCCACATCTTCTCCCTCCCTCACCCTTTCAGTGCCAGCTGTGACACTGGTGGGTGCCCCTGGATTCCAGTGAGGTAGGTGGAAGGGAGCTGCACACCTGCCCAGGGTTGCTGTGTGCTATGTTTTGTTCCTCAAAGCATTGCAAGGCTGGGCAGAAGGAGCCTGCAGTTTGCAGAGGAAAGTGGGAGCTGTTTGCCTCTATTTGGTCCCTGACTGAGCATTCCTGCTGGTTTTGGAGAGGAGATGAAATCCAGATGGTCTTGATCCGTGAGTGAAAGGTCTCAGTGTGCTGGAGCTGCTTGGGCAGGCTTCCTGTGTGCTGCAGGATAGCTCTGGCAGCCCCCTGGCAACCCCAGGAAAGCCTCTCCTCTGCTTTTCAGTTCTCATTTAGAGGAGTAAAAAACCCCAAGCTTTCCTTTCCTTGCTCTTCCTGAGAGGATGAAGTGGCTCTGAGGGGGTCTTTTAAGCCCAAAGTCCCTATTGTTTCTGTATACCCTTACCTGGCAGCAAGTATCAGAGGCCAGACCAGAGGCACAGGCAGCCCAGTGCAGCCAGAGCATCTCACAGCAGATCTCTGCAGAAAGAGCAGAGCACCTTCCCTTGGTCTGCTGCCTGCACTGCTGAGGGAGTCCAGTGCCTGCTGAGGTTTGCAGCGTGGTCAGCCTGGCTCCTGCTGCATGCCCAGGCCCTTCACAGGAGAGCCTGTGCTGGGCATGGCATCACTGTGCCCACATGCAGGCCTTTGCCCTGCTCCTTACCAAACTTCGTGAGGTCTCTGCTCGAGTCCATGGAGGTCCCTGTGGGTAATGCTCTGCTGCTCACCCTGTCAGCTCCTCCCTTTCTGAGCCGGAGGTTTGCATTTTTTGTTGCCATTGTTCTTTCTTGGCCACCTGCCAGCCGTAAGCTTTTGTGAGCAGCCTTCTCCCTCTTGCTTCGTGCCCAAACCCTGAACTCTTTAATGTTGCTCTGTAAGAATCCCTGCTGGAATCACACAGCAGCTTCCTCAGCTGATCTGCTTCCCTGGTGCTGTGCCCTGGGCAGGGGCACCTCCGGGCTGCCCAGGGCCCTGATCTGGGCAGTTCTTCAGCTGGGCATGGCAGGGAACCATGGTTGGATGTGCTGTGGCTCACTGAGCTCTCATCAGACAGCAGCTGTTACCCATAGGTACGTCTGCATCCCACTATAACCACGTCCTGTTGGGTGCTTTTAGTGAATTTAGTACTTCTGTGTGAGTTTAAAACCTCCACAGATACCCTTTAGGGTCACTACTGCAATATTTTGGCCTGCCTTAGCACAGAGTTCAGGCAAAGTTTACTCTTGGTGTCTCTGCACACAGAGTTCCCTTTTGTTTCCCCGTGCCCCTGTTTTCAGCTGCTGTAGTAATTGTACTAATGAGGTTTAGTAGGAAAACATTTCCTGCTGGACTTGCTCCAGCTGAGCACTCGAGAGTTAAAGGCCGAGCCCTAAGGTTTCGCTGAGAACCTACCCCTGAAGGTGGCTGCAGTGTGGCAGGCAGACCGCAAGCTGCTGCAGGGCAGCAAACTGCCTGGGCAGGCTCCCCCGGAGGGGCTGAAGGGCAGAGGTCTCCCCCGGGCAGTGCTCTGTGTCTCGGGCCCCGCTAATTAGAACTCTGCAGGTCATTGACTTTGATTGCTGTTGATTAAGCTGTAGAATAAAGGAGGGCGATCTGGTTTGGATCCAGCAGAGTATTTCTTTCCTGCCTTCCTTCCTATCCACCAGGAAGGGAAGAAGGAGGAGGCAGTAGCTCTGCTTCAGCCTAGGGGCAAAGCTGTGAGCCCTGCTGGGCGCCTCGCCGGCTGCCGGCGGTGCGAGCGGCGCTGAGTGCGCTGTGCCTGCGCCTCAGGAGCTGCCCTTTGCCGGTGCTCGCAGCTCGCAGGCAGATGCCTCCCGGCGTGCTGGGCAGTGCGGAGGAGCTTCGGGCTGTTGGGGCCTGTAGCTTTGTGCCCTCACTGTCTTCCATCGCTGCCCTGCCGCTACCCGATCGCTCTCAAACCCTTTCAGGGCTCGGAGGAGGAATCTGTTTAACCGTTACAGAGGCAGTCAGAAGTGTGCTTTCGAGACAGGAGGTGGAGCAGTGCCCAAGCTTCCCAGTCAGGGGCAGCGGAGTTGTTCCTTGGCATGTTTGAGCAGGAAGAGCAAAGCAGCCTTGATTCAGAAGGTGCTTACTGCTAATGCCAGGAGAGCATTAAGTCTCTGAGTCATTTTGAAGCACGCTTCTTCCCTTTTCTGATTTCAGTAACAAAAGAGGCTGAGCTCACAGGTTTAGCTTTCATCCTCGGCGCTGAGAAGCGGCCGAGGAAAGTGACCTGAAGGCGAAGTCCTTCGCCGCTGGAGTTTCCGCTTTCCCCGTATCTGTTTTTGCAGCTGTTTCCAAACTCTGCGAGCTTGACTTTTGTGGGAGCAAACCCTTGGCCCTCAATAAAGAAAACTTGTTTGTGTGCAAAGGAAAACAGTGGGCAAAGGTTAGTGCTCTTCAGTGGCTGGGAAATCGTGCTGGGCCACACGGGCAGCCAGCAGAACTCTTAGAGGATCTCAGGCTTCTGAGCAACAGAGCTCACAGACCCAGTGGGAGTGCAGAGGCTGGGGGGTGGATCTGGCATGCTGCTGAGCACAGAAATCCTGCTCCAGAAACTGGCAAGGTCTGGGGGCATTTTGAGGTAAAAGTGGTACCCTGGAGGCTGGTGGTTGCTGCCCAGCACAGATGCTCCAGGTACAGACGCTCCTGCTTCAGCAGCATCCGCAGGGAGCCCACTGGAGCTGCTGATGCATCCTGTGTTTGGACAGGACCACTTGGAGATACCTCTGCTGGTGACCTGAGCTGAATCCTTGTCCCCTGAACACCACAGCTCTAATGACATTTAAGGGAGAGGGTTTGGACTAGATGACTTTTGCAAGTCCTTTCTCACTTGCTGTCTGGGGCAGGACAAGGAGCAATGGATGGAAGCTGCAGCACAGGAGGTTCCAGCTCAACGCAAGGGCAGCTTCTTGCTGTTGTTGGGTTGAGCTGCAAACCAAACGTGGAGCAGCTGATGGAAGTGTGGAGACTGCACTTGAGTTCTCCACAGCATTTGATGAAGTCAAATGGGCAAATTCCACTTGAGTCTGTCGATACTGAGTGGCCAGGATGTCCAGCCTGGCTAGGAATGTTCTTCCCAACCCCCATGAATGGTGATTCTTGAGGTGCTATAGAAAAATAGTCAGAAATTAAAGAAGTAAACCCTGTAGGGATTGAGAAATGTTACAAGCTCAGCAGAGTTTTGCAATGGGGTGAAGTGGAGAGTCACAGCAGAGCTGTGCCAGATACAATGGCCAAGTCAGACAGGGCTGTGGAGACCAGGAAGTGATTCCACAGGGACCATAGTTTTATCTTGGACAAAACCTACATTTTTCTTGGACTGTCCTCCCTTCCCTGACATAACCTTATGGGAAGATACAACTGCAGAAAGTCCAACCTAGCAAATCCATTCCTGAAGATAGGATGTGTGAAATAGGATTGCTTAGCTGTGGGGTGAAGTTCAGTAAGTGGAGCCCAGAGCCTGTGCCGGAATTCAGCAGGTGGAGACCTGCACAGGTGAATTCTCTTCTCCCAGCTCTAGCTGGCAAAGGATCCCAGACAGTGTCGTTTAGAAAGGCAGCAGGCAGCTGTGGAGTGCATCTTTATGAGGTTCAACAAGGACAAGTGCAGAGTCCTGCACCTGGGCAGGAACAATAAACTGCACAGCACAGGCTGGGAGGTGATCTGCTGGAGAGCAGCCCTGTGGAGAGGGACCTGGGAGTGCTGGGGGAGAACATCCACGGGCAGCAATGTGCCCTGGTGGCCAAGAGGGCCATTGGGGTCCTGGGGGGGCATTAACTGTGTCCAGCAGATCCAGGGAGGTTCTCCTGCCCCTGTGCTCTGCCCTGCTGAGACCTCATCTTGAGTCCTGCCTTCAGTTTTGGGCTCCCCAGTTGCAGAGGGACAGGGATCTGCTGGAGAGAGTCCAGGGGAGGGCTGTGAGGATGCTGAGGGGACTGAGCACTGCCTGGGGAGGAGAGGCTGAGGGACCTGGGGCTGCTTAGTCTGGAGAAGAGAAGGCTGAGAGGGGATTTAATCAATGTCTATAATTATCTGAGGGCTGGGGGTCAGGAGGGGGGGACAGGCTCTGCTCACTGCTGCCTGGGATAGGACAAGGAGCAATGGATGGAAGCTGCAGCACAGGAGGTTCCAGCTCAACACAAGGGCAACTTCTTGCCTGGAAGGGTCCCAGAGCCCTGGCACAGGCTGCCCAGAGAGGCTGTGGAGCCTCTTTCTGTGGAGCCTTTCCAGGCCTGTCTGGATGTGTTCTGTGTGCCCTGAGCTGGATTGCCTGCTCCTGCTCTGGCAGGGGGCTTGGACTGGATGATCTCTTTGGGTCCCTTCCAGCCCCTGGCATCCTCTGATCCTTGTAAGTGCAAGCACAGCTGTATCATTAGGAGGCTGTTTGGGACCAGCAGCATTGTGCAGGTGCTGCTGGTTGCTGCTGTTAGGAGTCAGCTCTGGTCTAATCCTAGCTGCTGATCCACAGAGGCTGGAGCCCAGAGCTTCTGGCTCTGCTGCTTTGCAGGGGTGTGTGGCTTTAAGCAACGTGTTCTGTTGTGGTGTACAGAAGATGTGAAGGGTGGGTGCTGGTGAGATCTGGTGATGGCAAAAGCAAAAGCAAGGCTGCAATAAGCAATCAGGTGAAGTTTATAAAGACCCAGCCCTGTGTTTTGTACTTAGCTTTTACTACTTTGAGTAGTCTTATGGCAAGAAACTACCCCAAGTTTGCTGTTAGAAGTTCCCCAGTGCTTCACCAGGTAGTCTGCCTTTGTCTGGTAATTTGCTCCATCTGCTGTCCCAAACCTGCATCCTTTACCTGCAAACTTCAGCCAACACCCAGAGCTGAGATGTTTGTTTTAGTCCAGCTCTGCACCGGGAAAAAAAAAAAAAAAAAAAAAAAAAAAAAAAAAGTGCAAAGTGGTCACAGGAGATCTTAAAATGACAACGAAGAAGAACTCCAGAAAAGCAGATGAGTGAGCAGTGGTTGCCAGCCCTACTTTACCTCTGAAAACAGAACTTCTCCTGTCTCCAGACATCTGCTGCCTTGGGCTGAGGTCAGTTTGGAGCTGTCAAGGCTTGATGCCCCCTACCCTGCCGCACCTGAAGCCAATCTGGGCTTTTTGTAGCTCTTAGCCCTTTGCTTTCCACAAGGCTGCGTGGAGCCAGATCACCTCGCAGTGCTCCAGCAGTGAATGTGTTAAATGTTTTCATCAGAGAAGGAAAAAAAAAGAAAAAAAAAAAAAAAACCAACCCAAGAGCCATATGGAGGACCTGGCAGAAAAAGTTTATAAGAGAGAGTGACAAAGCTCTGGCGGCTGAGACAGCGCGAAAGGAGCGGGCTGGGGGCTGCGGGGAAGCTTTGCGTCTCGGAAAGAAGGCAACTCTCGGTCCCGGGCGGGCACAGCACTGCCGTGAGACCTCCCTCCTCGGTGCGCGGGGCTCCTCCATCCCTCCTGTCCGGAGCGCGGAGCTCCTTCGCTCCCCCGGGGCCGTCCGGACGCCTTCGCAGCCGGAGGAGAGGTTTCGGCAGTGCCGGAGCAGCCATGTCCCCGGGCAAGGTCTGCTGCCTGCTGCTGCTGACCCTCGGGGCGCTGGCCGTGCTGGTTTCCCTCGTGGTTATCCTGACTCGGCCCAGGTGCGGTCCTCAGCGCTACCTGCACGGCGCCGTGGCCGCCGACACCGAGACCTGCTCCGCCATCGGCCGGTACGTGCGGGGCGACGGCGGGAGTGAGCGGGGGCTCTGCCCTGTCCCCGCTGCCGGGGCTGTGCCGCCGCCTCCTTTGGCAGTGCGGGGGCTCGGGGAGCAGATGGAATCCCGCTCCCGGGGATGTTGCGGATCTCGTTATCCGACGGCACAGAACCTGGCAGCTCCGCAAAGCCACGGCCCCGCGCGGCGTGCGGGGCTCTGCTGCGGGGACGCGGGAAATCAGCTGCCTGGTGGTCAGGTCTGTCAGGTAGGGGTTGAGAAACGAGGTAAGGGAGCCGTGAGAGGAGCTAGCAGAGAGCTGCCGCTGGGCTTCAGCAGAGGGCAGGGGGCTGAGCCCCGCGGCTTTCGGGGGCTGAGCCCCGCGGCTTTCGGGGGCTGAGCCCCGCGGCTTTCGGGGGCTGAGCCCCGCGGCTTTCGGGGGCTGAGCCCCGCGGCTTTCGGGGGCTGAGCCCCGCGGCTTTCGGGGGCTGAGCCCCGCGGCTTTCGGGGGCTGAGCTTCTGCTCCGCAGCCTGCAGCACGTTGTGTTTGCTGCCAAGGCAGGAGCTCTGTACCGGGAAGTGAAGTGCCGATCCGTTTGAAATCCAGCACGAAAGACATCACTTAGAAGGCAAGAGGTAGGCTTAAAAACCCCTCCGGCTGCCTAAGCTGTGCCGCTGCACTTCGTGCAACAGCTTCTCCTGCAAACACTTTGCCACTGCAGTTACTCTTTCGCTGTAAGTTGCGCGCCCAGAAGCGGAAGGGTGGCGCTGCAGGAGCTGTGTGCGATGTGATGCTGGAGCTCTGTGCTCTGCCCTGGGGCTGGAGGAGCGAAGTGGGACGTGGTGCCGTGGCACGGTGCTTGCCGCCTCGCACACGCTTCTTGCCGAGGTGTGCTGGCACAGCGCTCGTTAGCGGTGGGAGCAAAGGCACTGTGGCTGCGTCTCTGAGTGCAGAAAAGCAAGTTCAGAAGAAGCCTGTGATCAACGTGACTGAAGCTGTTAGCAGTCAGTGTTGGAGCTTTTTTCCCCAGAAGCAAACCACTTGGCCAGGCTGAAGTGAATTGGTTGAGCTGGAGCCAAGCTACGTCTTCAGCCTTTACCTGCACACTGCAGAGCCTCCCAATGCATTTTCTAGAGGAGTTTAAAACAAGCAAAATAAGGTAAAAGACAAACTTTCTCCGTGGGAGGGGTGCCTTTAGTGGAAACGTGTGAGAAGGCAAAGAGCCTCCAGCACCCTGGCAAAATCACTTAGGCTTGATGGCTTGGGCAGGGCAAAGCCACAACCAAATGGAAGCCACCTGTGGCAGCTGAGCCTGCCCCATTGCAACCAGTGCCCAAAGGCACAGTGCAGAGGCCTTCAGCAGTGCTGCTTTGGCCCTGCTCTCCCCCACAGACCACCTCTCTGTTGGGCCCCTGGGCTGCCCCCCCACAGCCACCTCTTTGGTCCTGCAAAGCCTCACCTGGACATGAAACCAGCTGCACCAGTCCAGTGCTCGGGACCTGGGGGCAGGAAGCAGCAGCTGATCTCTGAGCTTCTTACACATCTCATTCTTCAATTAAAAAATCTTTCCTCGTGAAAAAGAGAAAGGCTCAGCCCACAGGCTGTGTGAGGTGCCCTCGGCAGTGCTGGAATTCCTGAGGCATTACATGATGCTGCGTTGGTTTCAGACGATGCTGCTCAAGGCAGAGTCTTTGTGTGCTCCTACAGAGCTCCCAGCTGACCTTACAGGATCCCAGAACCATTTGGGTTGGGAAAGATCATCCAGCCCAACTATTATCAGACTCCACCATGGCCCTTAGCACCACTTCTCTGCATCTTTTAAAAGCCTCCAGGGATGGGGTTATTGAGAATAACTCAAGTGGCCCTCTTGGCCAAAAAGCAATCTTCTAAGGAGCAGGATGTCATGCTGGGGGGGACCCTTGTGCTTCCCTGACTGCTCAGCTCTGAAGGAGCCCTGTGGCTCTGTAATGTGTTTGTATGAGCAGGAGATGGGGGACAGATTCACAGCACCTTCTTGCTGCCCTTTTTCTTCCCAGCCCTGGAGACAGCATTGGTGTGTCCTGGGGGGCTGTATGAGGTTGGACTTTCTGAAGTCTTTATGCAACTCTTTGGCTCCCTGCAGAAAAGGAGCAACCTCAGCAAGCCTCCAGTGTGTGATCATCCTTACTGGAGGCCCTATGCTAGAGAGCCACTGCTGTCAGCCAGCAGTGCCCAGCTCTCAGTGCTGAGCTTGGCTCTTCCTGCAAATGGCTTTTTGCTGCTGGGGATTGAGTACTGAACCCAGTGTTGTGCAGCTATCTGGTTCAGACAGGGAGCCTGCACTAGAAGAAAACTTGTCCCTAAGTGGAGTGAAACACTTTGAAGAGGGTTAAGAGGCTAAAAGGAGAGGTTTTATTGCAAGGATGTGGATCTGGTACTTAGTTCACCTCAGTAATTTGCCTTTGTGTCAAGAAGCTATGAGGACTCGGGAAGGGATTGCCCTGGCAGTGAGTGGTACCCAAACCCACCTCCAGCTGTGAGCCACTCTTCCCTCCTGGCAGAGGCTTTTTCCAACCACACATAAAGCTCTGTGTTCCCTCCCGTGTGGTGGCTGAACCCTGCCACCCGTTGTGCTGCACCCCTCTGCTTCCCAGCGGCAGAAGCAGGAGTCAGCAGGAAAGGTGCTCACTGCCAGCACTGGGGCTCACTGCAGTGGGCAAGCTGCCCTGCCCTGGTCCAGCAGCCTTCCCTGATCCCAGCTCTCCAGTGGAGCCCAGCAAAATCCCCGGGAACTGACTTCTGAAGCCAACACCCGCCTGGGGCACAGGGTGGTGGGCAGGGTGAGCATGGTGAGGATTTAGCAGTCAGGGCAGGGCTGTGGTCCTGGGAAGCTCAGTCCTAGGCAGAGAATCTGCTGCAAAAACCCTTTTCGGTGGTGGCCCAGCAGCGTTTCTGCTGAATGTTTCTATCCCAAGGGATTTGCTTTCCCCTCTTCTTGTATTTTAACAGTTTGGGATTTGGCAGCTGGCTCTCTTGTGGGTTTTTGGTTGCTTTTTTGGTTGTTTTGTTTTTTTTTTTCTTCTCTCTTTTTCAGAACCAGATGTGGCTTTTGCTCTTCATAAATCTCGAGCAGGCAGCTGCCATGCAAAGGGTGGGCTCCTCCCAGTCCCCAGCTTGCCTTAACAGGGGGAAAAAAAGAATGGAATTACTTCAGATTTCCTAAACATCCGAAATGGCCTCAGGGCTCCTTCCAGCCCAGGGCAGAATTTGGTCTGCAGCCCATCCCTACTGCGTGCACTGTGTGAGCTCAGTGCCAATATTCACTCCTGCTGGGAGGACAAACCTCCACTTCGCTGCTACCAGGGCAGGACTTGGTTGTTAACATCCTCTGCTGCTGCTGCCTTTGTCGAAACTCCATTAAGAGCCAAACCCTACAGCTGGAACTGAGTGGCAGGAAGGATGTAGGACAAAGAGTGTCGTTATCAGCTCTTCCCAGCCCCAGCTCTAAGGCATCTCTAGAGAGATCTTGCAAGGTGCCAAGCTTTGACCCGAGGCGTGGTGCCCCTCCAGGGGCTGCCATTCTAAATCCTGCCAGTGAGCAGTGAGCTAAATCGCAGCAGCCACCCATATAAAGGGACCAGCCTAAGGGCACAGGGTGACCTCTGCCCACCTGGCTAGATGAGAAAGAGCAGAATCACAGAATCTGTAAGGTTGGAAAAGATCACTGAGATCACCAATCCAATCTGCCACCCAGCACCTCCCTGGCTACCAGGCCATGTCCTGAAGTGCCACATCTACTCCTTTTTAACACCTCCAGGGATGGAGACCCCCACAGGCAGCAGTGATGTCTTTGGAGCATTGTCCCAAGTGGTGTCCTAGCATTAGAGAATGCACTGGGGTGGAAGGGACCTTCAAAGTGAATCTTGTCCATAAGCAGGAACATCCCCAACCAGATCAGGTTGCCCAGAGGCCCCAAGTTCCCAGGCAGCACTTCCAAGGGAGAGGCAGGGCTCTGGCTGAAAGCAGGTGAGCAGGCATGGGGAGCTGTGTGGTGCACAGAGAGTGGTTTTGTTGTGTTTCAGCCTCCAGAGAGATGGAGGGAAAGCTGTCGAGGCTGCAGATGGCACAGAGTGGCTGTGGGTCCTGGCCCCTATGCTGAGGCTGAGACCTTATTTGTCCTTCCTGATCTCAGTGGAGCCCAGGGCATAGCTTCAAGCTGGAGCTTGCCTGGCTTGTGTTCTGTGGCTAGGCCTGGTGCAGGGCAAAGGGGTGGGAGCAGTTCATCTTTTGGAGCAGGTAGGTGACCATCACCAGATGGCATAAGAAGGGATAAGAACCTCCTTCAGGAAGTGCCCTTGGGCATGTGGTCAGGGGTGTATGGCTCTGGCTTCAGAAACAGAGTGGCAAGGAGAGTCCTGAGAGGAGAGGCAGGGCAAGATGTGCAACCACTTATACAGCTGTGACCGTGCCTGGGGGCTTGGGCGAGGATCTGCTTCTCGGGCTTCACTCTGATGGTCCAGGCTAAGATCACAGAATCCGAGGATCATAGAATGGTAAAGGTAGAAGGGACCTCAAAGATCATCTAGTTCTGAACCCCTGCCATAAGCATCTTAGTGCACTGCACTGAAAGGAATGGCAGACAAGCCCCAACTTTCCCTTTAAAGTTGTCTCCCACTGCCAATTACCCAAGAACCGTGGTGTCCTCTGCCACCAGGCTTTGTGCTCATGCTACCTGGCAGCACACGACCCGGGGCCCTGGGGTGCAGTGTCCCAGGCCAGGGCACTCTTGCTTCCCACCTCCCTCAGCTTTCCAAGGTGCTGCCTGCAGCTTCTGCAGGAGTAACTCCAGCTACTCCTGCAACCCTCCTCTTGTTTGCAACCAAAAAGAAACACCACCCAGGCACATCGCTGTGGGGAGAGCCTCGGGAGGCGTGGGGCAGCTCGGGGCTGGGATGCAGGCAGAGCCCCGGCGGAATGCCCGGTGCTTCC
>VWZE01004761.1:1202381-1271256 GCA_013396675.1 Eubucco bourcierii | reverse complement strand
ACCACAGCTCTGGCTGCACCAACAGTATCTTTGTACTTGTTCCATGTCCCCTGTCCTTGCTTCCATTCTCTATAAGCTTTCTTCTTGCATTTAAGTGTATCCAGGAGCTCTCTATTCATCCATGCAGGCCTCCTGGCATTCTTACCTGCCTTCCTCTTTTCTGGGATGCATTTTTTCTGAGCCTGGAGAAGGTGATCCTTGAACAATGACCAGCTTTCCTGGGCTCCCCTTCCTTCCAGGGTTACTTCCCATGGCACCCTGCCAAGGAGATCCCTGAAGAGGCTGAAGTCTGCTTTTCTGAAGTCCAGAGCTGTGATCTGGCTGTACTCTCTCCTTGATGCCCTGAGGATCCTAAACTCTACCATTTCATGGTCACTGCAGCCAAGGCAACCCTTCAGCTTCACTTCACTCACCAGCCCTTCCTTGTTGGTGAGGACTAGGTCCAGTTCAATCAGACTTTCAGTTTTGTTCAATCAGGTTTTGGTGCACAGTGAACACAAAAGAAACAGTCGTGGCTTAGTAGCAGGGTTGTGTTTATTTTTTTAGGGCTCATTAAAAAGGTTAATCGAGTACAGAATTGCAGGCAGAAACATCAAACTGACAACTAATTGACCCCTGTCTTGAGAGCATACAGAAGATACCACTGTCTTCCCCACTGAGGAGTTGATGTTCCTGAGGAAGCGTTCCTCTCTGTCTCACTGTGGTGCTGATGGCTGCTCAGTGCTTGTCAATGATGTTCTTTTTTTCAGGTATGCGTTAATGATGATCTTGTCACAAATAACTTCGCTGTGTTTGAGGAAGCTGAGGAGAATACAAGGAGTTCTGTAGATCATCAGGAGAACCAAACATCATTAAATGTTGAATCTTTTCCCATGAAAATTGTTAATCCTGCGCTTGCTTTCAGGCCAGTGCCGTTTCAGGAGAAGTTGCTGACAAATGTTGACATAGGTAGGGCTCGCGTGTTGGAAGCAATCCTACAGATGCTGTGTCTGTAACCGGGTGTGTTAAACATGAACCTACTGTTCCAGCTGGAATCAAATGATTGGATCAAATGGGATCTGTGTAACGAACAGGGATTATTTGTTGGACTTTACAAAACACAGATAATCAGACACAGGAATCCTGTTAAGGTTTTCTGTGGTATGTAAGACAAAGGAAGGCTTGGGGGTGAGTTACAGAGCCACTGAGGGGGCTGTCAAGCATTGGACCAGGCTGCCTAGAGAAGTGGTTGTCATGCTTGTAAAACATACGTAACTGTGGTGCTTAGGGGCATGGTTTAGCAGTGGACTTGTTAGAGTTAGGTTAATGGCTGGACTCTTAAATGTCTTTTCCGATCTACACAACTCTATGCTTTGTTGGTATACCTGTTACTGAAAATACTTGTGGCTCCCATCAGTGATGCATTACTCTCCCACTGTTCAAATAAATCCCACCAAACTGCAATATAGAACTGTTTACCATGAGTTGTTTCATTTATATTGAATCAAGTTTGTCTTAATTTTTAAAATGATGGAGCTTTCCATCCATCCTTCATTGAACTGGTTCATCTACTTTTTGGTTCTTTTTGCCATTGCAGAATTATGTAAGCAACTGAAGTCAGTTGCAACCCACTGCAAACAAAAATACTGCTTTTTTAATTCATTCAAATAACCAGAAGTGTTTTTCTGCTTATCTTTCTAGATATTGCTGCTACCAGATGCTTTCATGTAGAGACATGCCAAAGGTTAAGCACAGATCTGGATGAAAGTACTGCATTTGTAAGTGTTATCTTTCGTATTAAATTGTCAAAGATTAAGTTAAACATGAGCAGGACAGGATAGGAATGCTGTAATAGCGTCGATTGTTACTGATGTAGAGCAGTTGGTTACCTTTCTGACACTGCAAGCTGTCATCTGGCTTAGCTTCATCGACCTCTTGAGTGATGTGGGTTTGGCAGTGCCATGCCCATTGACTGCTGTTGACTGATGATGAATGCTAGAAAATTCCCTGCGCTTTGGAGTAACTCTGGATCCAGTGTCCGCTGCTGGTCACTCTCTTGAGGGTTGGCAGTGTTGTTCAGCTTTAAGTTCATGTGTATCGCCTTCAAGTGTGCAGCTGGGTAGCCTGTGTTTGTTCTTCCTCCTGTCTCTGGTGTACAGGCTTTTCAGGGCTTTTTAAAATTTTTGTTTTAAAAGTGAACAACGTTAATCAATGTGTGTCTCTGCTAGCTCAGGTCCCCAGTTGTGCCAATAGCTTGAGAGGTGACTATCAACTAATTTCCAGTCTTTGTGGGTGGTGTTCATGTCACGTGCCTGATTTTTAGTAAGTAAGTGTTCTGTAACAAGTCAGGTGGCTTTGACGCTCGTTTTATCAAAACTGTTGCCTTTTTTGGACAGGCTTTATAAATCTATGCAAAAATTCTCCAAAATCTTTGGAGAATCCTTGAGTTAGGTAAGAAAAACACTTTCAACTCAATAGAGTAACGACAGTTTTTTGAAAATGCTGCTCATGAACAGTACTTTGTCTTTTCCCTATAGACTACCAAAGCAATTCCATGTTTGTCTCTTAAGGAGGATCCAGCAGTTCACAGAGATGGGTATGATGCAGTATGTCAAATATTTTAAATGGTTATATAATCAGATAATTAGAAGATGTGGCATGTTTCCAGTGTAGCAGATGGGGTGAAGGGTGAGAGAAGATGCATGCACATGTGCTAGGGGAAAAAGGGAATTTGAAACTGCTGATACTTATCCAGACTATGATAAAAACAGGAACTCTTTCTGAACAGAACAGCTTGTCAAGACAGGGAAGT
Source organism: Eubucco bourcierii (assembly GCA_013396675.1). Lineage (NCBI taxonomy): Eukaryota > Metazoa > Chordata > Aves > Piciformes > Ramphastidae > Eubucco > Eubucco bourcierii. The sequence goes on along the minus strand of VWZE01004761.1, from coordinate 1,268,465 downwards.
TTTCTGCCACAGGGCATACTGAATTGCTTTTAATTTTTTTATTCATGTGATCTACAAGTTTTCGAATGTAATGAAATATGTTTATGAACTGATTTGTGCAACGGTTTTACTATGTTGTGTGTCAGGTGATGCATGTGCGATAAACACAAGGAGTGGGTTTTTTAATTCAGTTACTAATTGATGCAAAGACTGAGGGTTCAAAACCATGAACAATATAAGAAACTTTTCCTTCTGCTCATCAGTTATCTCTGTTTAAAAAAAAAAAAATCCTTAGTATTATTTTCAGATAATTAAAAGCTAAATTTTACTGTCATAATGGAAGTTTTCAATGTCTTCTTCCATGTTCAAAGGTTTTCCTCCTTGGAGTAGGTAACACATCAGAAATACTTTGCAAATGAATTGCTACCAGTGTTTCTAAAACATCAAAACTGACATTTTAGCTTTACATTTATGCTGGATTTAATATTTGTGCATTTCTTAGGCTTCAGCAGTTCCTGAATTATGATCCTCTGAAGACACACATCATTGAAAATTGCAAACAGGTATTTGAAACATTAACTTCCATTTAGCTTCTCTTGTGCAAATGTACTGTGTGCGTGTGGGAGGTTTTGGGAGCATAGGGGCTGCAAGGCTAGCCTTTCTGGAAGGAAGGCGAGAGCTATTCGCCACTGTACCAACATGAAGACCCACTGCAGGCCAAAGCTGAGCCAATTATCAAAGTTCATGGTGCCTCTGAAAACATGTACAAACAGGCAAAAGATGCAGAGCAGGGAACAAAAACCAACAAGTGGGGAAACTGAGGCGATGCCAGGGTGGGAGGAGGAGGTGCTCCTTGCTGGAGCAGATGCACCTAAAGGAACTGCAGTCTTTGGAGGGTCCCCCCACTGCAGCAAAGGGAAGAAATGAGAGGGAAGAAGCAAGACAGAGAAGCTGATACAGTCTGACTGAAATCCCTTCCTTGCACTTCTTGTTTCCTCAGAGTGGGACCCATATGATGAGGGAGGAAAGGACTTTGATTAAAGTTGAGACTGACAGTGAGGGAGGAAAGGTACTTTTCTGAAGTGTGTAAACATCTGGGTTTTTTTGCTTCCCAGTTACCAAATCACTACTCAAAGACATGAAAAATGGTAATGTTACCTGTTGGGTCTGATTTGCCTCCATCAGAAATTAACTCTGTCTCTATTTTGACCTGTGGATATCCTTGCTCCCTCTTCCCATTTCTTTTCTCCTGTCCTCCTTGGGGAGAATGAGTGAGCAAATGGCTCTGTGGGTGCTTGGCTGTGAGCGGAGGCAAATCCAATATAGCAATTTTTACTAATCATCTGTTTTAATTGCATTTTGACTTTTGTTATAGCTGAATGCTAACTGTACACAGATCATCTCAAGTGATTTAAGACAGTTGTGTAAAACAAACTTATTATAGCTTACCCTAAAGAATACTAATTGCAGGTATTTGTCTCAACATTGGTCTGTGTAACTATCATAGAATTGTTTGGATTGGAAGAAATCTTAAAGATCATCCAGTTCCAACCCTCCTGCTGTGGACACAGACACCTCTCACTAGACCAGGTTGCTCAAGGCCCCATCCAGACCTGGCCTCTCTGGGAGAAGGACAGGGCATCCACAACCTCTCTGGGCAAGCTGTTAAAGTGTGTCACCACTCTGCCAATAAATCATGATACCTAATCTAAACCTACCTGCTCCCAGTTGGAAGCCTTTACACCTTGTCCTATCACTACACTCCCTGATGAAGAGTTCCATTCCCTTTTAGGTACCAGAAGCCTGCTCTTAAGTTCTTTCTGGAGCCTTCTCTTTTCCAGGCTGAACATCCCCAACTCCTGTAACCTGTTGTCATAGAAGAGGTGCTGCAGCCCTCTGACCATCTTTATGGCTCTCCTCTGAACTTACTCCAATAGGTCCATGTCTGTCCAGTGCTGAGGGCCCCAGATGGGGTCCATGAGAGCAGAGGGCTTGCTGACCACACCTTTTGTGATGCAGCCCGGGATGTGATTTCCATTCTGGGCTGCAGGCACATGGTGCTGGCTCATACTCAGTTTTTCACCCACCAGTATTGCTGAGTCCTCCTCTGCAGGCCTGCCCTCAAACCTATTGTCCATCAGCCAGCAGTGTTTTCGGGATCACCACAAGCAAGGTGCAGAGCTTTGCACTTGGCCTTGTTGAGCTTCAGGAGGTTCACAGTGGCCCACCCCTCAAGCCTGTCAAGGCCCTTCTGAGTAGCATCCCTTCCCTGCATTGTGGTGACCACACCACACAGCTTGCTGTCATCTGCAGACTTGCTGAGTGTGCCTCAATCCCACTGTCCACATCACCAATAAAGATGCCAAAAGGCACTGGTCCCAGTATTGGCCCTCAAGGAATGTCACTCATCACTGGTCTCCACTTGGACATCAAGCCATTGACCACAACTCTTGAGTGTGACTGTTCAGCCAACTCCTTATCTGCCTAATGGTTGTTCCTCAGATCCATCTCTCTCCAGTTCATAGACGAGGGCGTAGTGCAAGAAACCCTTGTGTTTTCCACAAAGTACATATCAGTCCGTATGAGTCATATTTAAAATGTGTTTACAGTTTGTCTGCTTTTCATCCAAATACCAGGTTTTAGAATGCACTAAATGCTTTTGATTAGGCTAAAACTTTTCTTAAGTGTTATGTTTTGCCATATGGTTTCAGAGTTCTCAAAATCTCAGTGAAGAAAGAAACTTTGTATTTCTTAGCAACAAAATTGAACCTCTGTCAATTCTGGAAACAGCACCGCTTTTTGATGACCTGAAAAAGGTACTGCTAACCTAATGTGTTCAGTGTAGTAATGTCTTTGTAAGGCCAGTATCATACCCCAGCTTCAAATACTAAGTGTAGTAGTAACTAATTTGGACTGAGGAGTGTCTAGGAGATTGTTCGTGTAGTTAAAGAAGTGAAGCTTATATTTATTTATATATATATTTTTTTAAAAATCAGAGACATACTCTGAGAATTCTAAATATTTCTTCTGGTTTACCAACCAGTGCCCCAAGTCATGGGATAAGTTTTTTTAATCTAAGAATTTAGCTCCTCAACTCAGGAGAACTTTCTTCATGTTATAAGCTGAGGACATCTGTGATGTATTTATGACCTATCAAAAGCTTTTAAATCTCTCACTGTTCTGTGCTGATAGTGCTTAAGCACACAGTTTTCACATGGAATTCCTAATTTCTCTTTTTGTAGGAACTTACCCAGAAAAAATTTCTAGGCTCTGACTTTACAGAATCTTACTGCTGGCCGCCAGTAGTTCAAGGATGTGATGTAGTTGCCATCTGCTGTCAGGGAAATGACCCTTTGATGTATATTCCACCACTTCTTACGTGTTTGCAGTCGGAGAGTTGCTACAGAGCTTTGCCAAAGAGGGATGGTGTAGGTATCTACAGAGTGCTAGCAGATTCTCTGTTCAGAATGCAGAATGTACTGAGCCGAAAAATAGTGGCTGTTTAGAGCCTGTGCCTTTAATGTGAGCTTAGTGTGTCTTGGTGGTTCCTGCCAGTTTCTTTAAGCCCTCGGAGGCTCACAGAGATGGACTGCCTGAATATGGGAACCTGAAACTTACTTGCAAGTAATACTTATCAAGTGTTAATGTTGTACCATTTTGATATTTCATGAAACTTGTCTTTTAATGTGATATAATATAGTCCTCTGATTAATAAGAACGTTAATGGTTTTAAATACTGCAATTAATTTTATAACTTATATTAACCACAGAAACAGAATTATTGATCCTGCAGGGGACCTCTAGAAATTGCCTAGTACAACCCCAAATAAGACAAGGTGCTGCTGCTTCTGTGTTATTTTTGAACCTTTTACTGTATGTTGCTGCATGCATCCTCTCTGTCTCCAGGTTCGTTAGTGTACGTTTCTTGGGATCTGTACCATCTGCATTTAGGAGGTGATGATACTAAAATCTCCAGTGTTTAAGTATTGAAACACCTGTGTTACATGTTTTTGTTTCTGCCCTAAATGCCATAGTAGTACAATCCTCATGATTCTGACCTCTTATCTAATACTTTGGTGGAAAATTCTCTATGTGTGTTTTAGCCACTAGCATTGATTTTATGTCCTGGCTGGAAGAAGGCACAACTTGTTTTTGAGCTGCTGAAAACATATGGGACATGCTGCAGACAACTTCATCCAATGTTGGTAATACTTGGGCAGAACAAAGAAGCTGCAAGTGTGAAAATCAAAGGATGTAAGTACACTTTTTATCTTCCTAATTATGCTTAAAACCAGTGCAGGCTGCTTTAGCTTCAGGAGATTGTGAAAGAAGAATCATAGAATCACAGAATGATAGTGGTTGAAAGGGACCTCTGGAGATCCTCTAGTCCAGTCCGCCTGCTAACACCAGGTATGCCTAGATCAGGTCACAGAGGAATGCATCCAGACAGGTTTTGAAAGCCTTCAGAGAAGGAGACTCCACTTCTCTTCACAGTCTGTTCTAGGGCTCCAGCAGCCTCACTGCAAAGAAATTTCTCCTTAAGTTCAAGTGAAACCACCTGTGTTGTGGTTTGTGCTTGTTGTCCCTTGCCCTGTCTCTGGCCACCACTGAAAAGGGCCCAGCCCCATCCTAACCAACTCCACCGTTTAGGTATTGATATGCATTGATAAGATCCCCCTCCTTAGCTCTTCTCTTTTCCAAGTTAAAATGCCCCAAGTCTCTCAGCCTCCCCTCATGAGGGGACTGGAGCACATCTCTCATCCTTGTGACCCTCCATTGGACTCTCCCCAGTAGTTCCCTGTCCTCCTTGAAATAGAAAACTCAGAACTGGAGACAGTAGTCTGAATATAGCCTCAGCAGGGCAGAGTAGAGGGGCAGAAGAATGGTCTCTCAACCTGCTGGCCACACTCTTCTTAAAGCAGGAGACCGCTGATCTATTTGGCTGTGAAGGCACATTGTTGGCTCATGGTGAGCTAACCCACCAGCAGTCCCAGGTCCTACTCCACAGAAGGAAGCAATTGTTACTTCTGAAGTTTTTTTTTATTCTTTAATTTTATTTCTTTAATGCTGTAACTCTGTAGTAATAAGTGAAGCTTCAGCAGAACTAGTTACATTTAAATGGTATGAAATCTGTCTGAATATCTGCATTTTTTTTCCTGGATGGTTTGTGTTTGTTTTGGGTTGGTTTTTTTGGTTGGTTTTTTGTTTGTTTGTTTGTTTGTTTTTCCCCTGTTCCATAACCATTACTTTTGAGACAAGTTAGTGGTAGAGATTTACTGGAACAGCGTGGACAACATGGATAACACACCAGTGTTTTTTGACTCTTGCTGAGCAACACTTGCATTGGCATCAGGAATTCTTTTTACCAGTCTGTCACTCAGTGAATAGTAGTGGACAAGAAGCTGGGAGGGGGCACATCCTGCACTGCTGACTCAAAGTGGTAAACAGTACTGTATTGTAGTGTCATGTCCAGGAATGAAAACTTGAGGGTTGGAGAAGATCTGTCTGTCTCCTTATTGATGTTATCAGTGGTTGCCTTTGCATTGCTTCCCATATTTTCTTTCTTCACTTCTTACGTATTTTTTACTCAGCCCAAGAGTTTTCTGACTTTGCCTTTTCTCCTGCCTGTCCCTTTGTGGGTGGGTGAAATGAGTAAGAATCTGTGTGCCCTTTAGCTGCTGGCCACAGGCAGCCTGCCACAGTAATGTAGATCTGTGTGCTCTTAAACTTGTAACAAATATGTAAGTATTGCAAGCACGTCAGCTTTATTTTATAATAGGAAATGTTTCAGGGGTATGTCTGGTACTACTTTGCTACATGTCAATGGGACTATGTCCAAGTGGAGTCCCTCAAGAGCAGCCCTGGTGAGAGGGACTTGAGGGTGCTGGTGCATGAGAAGCTTAACATGAGCCACCAGTGTGGCATTTGTAGCCCAGAAAGCCAACCTGATCCTGGGCTGCATCAAGAGAACTGTGGCCAGCAGGTCAAGGGAGGCGATTCTGCCCCTCTGTACTGCTCTGGTGAGACCCCACCTGGAGTACTGTGTCCAGTTCTGGAGCCCCTATTACAAGAAAGATCCAGACATGCTGGAACGTACCCAGAGCAGGGCCACGAGGATGCTTAGAGGGCTGGAGCACCTCTCCTATGAAAAGACACTGAGGGAGTTGGGGCTGTTCAGTCTGTACAGGAGAAGGCTCTGAGGAGACCTTATTGTGGCCTTTCAGTATCTGAAGGGGACCTACAGGAAAAAGCTTGGGAGGCACTTTTTAGGATGTCAGGTAGTGCTAGGACTAGGGGGAATGGAGCAGAGCTGGGGTAGGTTCAGATTGGATGTTAGGAAGAAGGTCTTCAGCATGAGGGTGGTGAGGCACTGGTGCAGGTTGCCCAGGGGAGTGGTGGAAGCCTCATCCTTGGAGGTCTTTAAGGCCAGGCTGGATGAGACTCTGAGCAACCTGATCTAGTGTGAGATGCCCATGCCCATGGCAGGGGAGTTAGAACTAGATGATCCTTGAGGTCCCTTCCAACCCTGACTGTTCTATGATTCTACGTGCACTTAACATAATACTTAGCTTTTAAGGATTAAAGAGGAGGTCATGGTTCTATACAGACAAAGTGGCGTAAACGTCCAAATTTAAAATTTGAAGTTGCATATTTTCTTTTAATGCTGTTTTCCAACTTGTCTATTGTAAATGCATTCTAAGTAATTTGTGCGTAAAACTTGCAGTTTTATGTATGTAGGGGATACTCCAGGAGAAGATGAAACATAGCATTAGAAAAAGACCTGTTGAGAGTCTTGCTCTAATTACATGCATTTACTTAAACCACTTGGTTTTAATACTGTTGAGTTGTCATTTTAGGTCTTAGCTGATCAGTGAATTTTTTTTGAAGTCGCTGCTTTTGCCAAGGAAACAAGAAACATGGATAAAACTGTGAGGGACCGTGTAGGACATTCAGCACTCTGTATTCTTGCCTCTGTCATTTAAGATCTTTTTTTAGTAGATCTGTTGGCAGATTAGCACAGATGGTGTGTTTGTTTATATAGACACACAAGTGTGTAAATAACTAAGCTGCAGTGTGTGCTTTGTTCCATTTTTTACAGTTGAAGTTCTGTAAAGGCTGCCCTTGCATGTATTTCAGGAAGTGCTCTCCATCTGGTTCCAAAGTTCTTCCCTGTGCTTCGGCTACCTTGCTGGAAAGCTCAGTGGCATCTTGCTTTGTAAACTTGATAGCCTTCAGATCTTTGACTCTTTCAAACACTCAGAGTTCTACTACTCAGGTCTTGAGGGTATGCAGGGATAGAAGAAGAAGAGCAAACTGAAGTTAACTGTTGACCATAAGTCAAACAGTGGACTTCACTGTCTTCTGCTCAAAATGATGGTTGCTCTCTAACTTCAAGATCATGCATCCGAAATTCAAACCTGACCTCCTTAACAGAACTGTCACGTCCCATGGTGCTGCCTTAATGTCTTTTGGGGTGTGAGTTAACAGTGTCTGCTTCCTGCTTTCAGGTGAGGTCATCGTGAGCACACCATACAGCCTCCTGAGACTCTTTGAGCATCAGGGGTTGTTATTCTGCCGACTTTGCCATCTAGTTCTTGACGAGATTGAGGTGCTGTTCTGTGACGCTGCTGAGCAGGTAAATGCCCTGCACGTTCAGTTTGTAAAATGCTGTTCTGGATGAGCACAGCTTGAAATTCGTGGCACATCCTGGGAAAAGATCACTTTCCTGAACCCCTAAGGTAGAATGGGGAGGAAGAGGGAATCGGGGAAAAAAAAGATATCTTAACAGTATGCATTTGACTGCTGAAACACTGAAAAAGTGGAGCTGTTGTAATCCCTGAGGTCTGATCTCCCTGCTCTTTGTTGTGTGTGCATGTACATGCTGTGCCTTTGTGCTGTCCTGTCACTTGCTTCTTGCTCCAGAAGTCACAGAGATAACGAGATAAAAGTGTGCAAAACAAACACTTCAGTTTGGGATGTGAAACTTGTGTGTTGCTGTGCTGCTGTTCTTGTGACTAGGAAAATCTCTGTTGCAACAGTGTACTTGTCACTGCTGTCAGATCCTTACTGCCATAAGAGGATAGTAAAGATGTGGGTTTTCTCTACAGGTTTTTAGTATATTGGATTGTTACAAAAAAGCCATTGCCGCTGAGAAGCGGCAGTGTTGGCCACAGCAGATCATTGCCGTTGGAACTCGCTGGAATAAACACATAACACACTTAACAGAGGAGTTCATGAATGATCCTTATGTTGTGATAACCACTGTGGAGGAAGCTTCCATCTACGGAAATGTGCAACAGGTAAACGCTTGAGGATGGCATCACTGTGTTTACTGAGGTTTTGCTGTTTGTATTGATCAGGGTCAGTGTAAGAGGCTGCCATTAGTTCATTCTGTGTGAGTAGTACTACAACTAACTCAAGACTGCCCAGGTTAACCTCCCAAATATGAACTGAGGTGACTATTAGAAGACCTGTGCAAGTCACTAACTGGACAAGCTGTAGGTCTTTTACCTTGCTATATAGGGCTGAAGTGAAAGTACTCCCTAAATTATTTCATCATTGGTGCAAATGTCCTGGCACAGGCAGGGGATTAGGCTCAGTGAGTGTGGATTTATGAAAGTTAGGTCCTGCTTGTCGAATCTGATGTCCTCCTACGACAAGATGACCACCTTAGTGTATGACCCAGTGAGATCTGGCCAGGCTGGGTGAAGGTGCTAGGCTCTTTACAGTGCTACCCAATGATGGGACAAGGAACTACGGGCACAAACTGGAACCTGGGAGATTCCATCTCAGCATGAGGAGATACCTTTGCTGTGAGGGTGCTGGAGCCCTGGAGCAGGCTTCCCAGAGAGACTGGGATGTCTGCTTTTCCGGAGACTTTAAAAACCTGCCTGGAGGTGTTCCTTTGTGACCTGTTGTAGGTGACTCTGCTTTGGCAGTGAGGTTGAACTCGATATTCAGAGGTCCCTTTCAACCCTTACCATTTTGTGGTTCTCTGAAAGGCTGTGGACTTTGGTTCCTGGACTTCAGTAAAGCCCTTGACACAGTTCTCCACAGCATCCTCCTGGACAAACTGGCTGCCCACGTTCTTAACAGTTCTATAGTAAAATAAGTATGGATTGCATGAATTATCAGCCTCCTGGTTTTTATGTACTTCTAGGTTGTGCAGCCTTGTGTGACCAGTGAGAGAACTGCTGTGTTACTCAAAATACTGGGATTTACTACCTGCAAAGATCTTCAGAAGGTACTGGTGTTCACTGATTCTGTGAATGAAACAGAAGTGGTTCATGAGGTAAGAAAGCTTAAATTTACATTGCTAAGTGGGGCTTTGGTTGTTAAGGTGAAACAAAGGTATCTTGGATTCTGAGAAATAGAGAAGGAGCAAGTATTTGGAAGTTAATTATTTCTGCTAAGCCCCAACTCTGCCCTTCTGCCAACATGGAAGAAAGCTTCACTGACAAAGTCTGGCGTAGAATGCATCTACTGCCAAATTCTTGACTACGTTCTGTCAGGTGGGAGCTTGGAGTTGAATCAAAGTGGCTTTCTCCCAGTAAAAAGGGTGTGTGGAGGGGGGGGACTTTAAGCCACCATGCTAAGAAATTCTTTTCTGTTGCTTTCTACTCTGGAGTAATTGCAATTGTAGAGGGCTATTTGTCTGCTTTGAAGAAACATTTTCTGTCACTTTCTGGAAGCCTACTAGGATTTTGTGAATCTTCAGATGGTAGGGCACAGGAGGAAGATGGTATGCTTAATATGTGTTTGTTTAGACTGGCATAAAACTGCTTGGAACCTGCACTAGATTGTGCTCCAGTTTCTCAGCTTTCTTGGAGGGTTGAGACTAAGAAGGAGTTTTCCTGCCATCGTTCTTTCTTCTGATGGCATAGCAATGAAGGTATTTATTTAACAGCATAGGAATAGAGGAATCTCTATTTTCCTGTCTTTTTGGTTATCCAAGAGAGCAAAGTGAGAGTAGTGCAGTCTGATTTGTCTGGGAAATGAGAGATGGGAAGCAGTTCAGTTAAGCTTGGATAGGGCAATGTGGATGATGAGAAGGAGGCAAGCTATGAGTGTGTTAGAATTAAAACCTGTAGTTACAGCTCCGGGGATTGGATAGTGAAAGGATATGTGGCTGGGTTGGTCAGATGTTGTAAGGAGAGATACGTCAGTCCTGAAACATGGGAATGTGTTCTCTTCCAGAATCTGGAATAGATTCTGTGCTATCAAAGGATTCTTCTGATGTAAGTCTTGGTGAATCAGCAATGTTTAGTCTTTGACAGTTGTTGGCGGAAGGAAATCTGCTTTTGTCTCGTGACTTTCACATGTTTTCTATGAGTATTTGAGGGTTAATTCCTTCAAGCATATCCAAATCACTTCACCACCACTTAAAAGAGGATTCGTTGATGCTAAAAAAGTACTAAAGCTCTTCATAGTAATCCTTGTCTACACCAACCTCAAATATCCTAAATGGTCTAAAGGGTTAAGTTAGTTCATTAGACATGCTAGCTTACCAAGTAAGTAAGGCTTTTGTAGTGGTTAATTCATGAGCCTTGAATTTTACAAATACTTAAAGCTTTCTGAGAACACTTCAGTTCATACAAGATCAGTGAGGAGGTTGTAGTACTTTTTCTGAGCTGCTGACTCGTGAGCCTGCTCATTGTTACATGATAGAATCCACGTGGAATAGAGAACACCTTAATGGTACCATAAGATTCAGGTGGGATTTGAGCTTTCCCAAACATCTGTTAAGTGTAAGCCATAGAAACCTGAGCTTTTTTAGTTTTTCTTTTTGTAGAGGATATTAATAAACTTAATCCCTAATTTTTTTTTTCTTACAAGCAACTTGCATGTCATTAACCCTTTCCCTTGGTTCCCTTTATAGTAGCTAAGGTATACTAAATACTGAATAAGAGACACTTTATTAGAGCAGTTCTTGCTGTACGGGAAGAATGTGTAGCTTTCTACTTTTTATCCAGGCATTGAAGAGCAGCTCAGTAATTTCTCTGAAAACACATAAAGAGTGCAAATTTAATTTCAAGTACGTATTAGAACAGTGGACAAAGAAGTATGGCTCTGGCACTCGTATTGCGTTGGGTGAGTATTTTCTTTTCGCCCAGTTGCGATTTGTCTTAGTGGTGACTCAGCTGGCAGAGAACTGCCACAATTTCACTCTTCTGTGATACCCACAGAGGGCATTTTCAGTTGGAAGTAACTTAAACACTGAAGACTTACTGTTGTCATTTCTCATGTGTCATGGTAGAATTTTGTTTCTCAGGTTGTTCCCAGTAGCAAAAACTCTTAGCCAATTTCAAGCTTAATCCTTGTTTTGTATGTCAAAAACGAGAAGACTGACTTAATTCCATCTGCCTTGTAGGTTCATACCAATGTGTTAGCATTCCTGTATTGCTTCAGATATTTTCTTACTCCTGTGAAGCACTTGGCTGTAGACAAGTCTATTTACAGCTCATATCAGTATCCTGGAATAAAATTGTGCTAGATTATTAGACACTAACATGTAATGCTGTTCCTGTCATGTGCTTGACTGAAGAAATGCAATGTCTTATTTTCTCCACACACACTTACATACTTTTCACTCTGAAGTGAATGGATGGGGAGAATGAAACAGACATTACTAATTTAATACTTCACATGTTTCAGATACTACAGGTATGTTACATGTGTGTATAAAATATCTGCTCAGTTTTAACAGATGACTGCATGCAGTCTTTGGGAATTACAGATGCAACTTGTGTGATACATTTCAGTTGGCCCTCCCCAAGAATCTTTGGTCAGCGTCTACACTGCATGTCTGACAACTTCTGTAATGTGATAAAGGTATGACTGGATCTTTAATGAGTGGCTATTACATTTTATTGTGAAGTGGTAGATACATTGAAAGCTTTACACTTTTTTTTTAGGAGGCTTCTGTAGCTCAGGAGTACACAAAGGCAAGGTCAGTAATTCTACTAACAGAAAATTGCGAATGTCATGCACTTGAGATCCTGCAGTATTTGCAGCATGCAGGAGCTGAAATTCCACCAGAACTGCACGATTTCACTGCGAAGATGCTAGAAGCTGAAGAAGAAAAGAAACTTTCAAGACCACTGTGTGCCTATCTTAAAACATTTGGGATTTGCAAGTAAGGAAATACCAAGTTTTTTGACACCAGTACTGACACAGGGAGACACTGTGTGCTTTGAATGGTGACCACTTGTACTGACTTGATGAATTCTACTGTTGGATACTTTGAGTCAATCAAAATTTTGATAGTGACTGGAAGGTGTTTTTTCTTCTGTTCACTGTTCCATCTGTTTCACTCTTCTTAAGTGCTTTAATTGGTTGTTACAGAGATCAGTCGAGCATAATCTGAAATCATAGCGTAGCTTATTGTAGCTTCTGTTTAGGTGTACTTTAGGGAAGGTTAGACCATTGATTGGATTTAGTACTCTGACGCTAATTGCACAGAGGTTGTGCTTTACACTCACCTTCCTCATCTGTCCCTCCAGAGTGGGCAAGTAGATGGTTTCTCTGAGCTGTAACTTAGGCTCAATTGAGGAAGCTGAAGTGTTCTTAGATATTATTTCTAGTGTAAATAACTGTTGTTGCAAGTAACAAAAAATGTTGTGTTGGCGTTTGATTTACTCTGAAACAGGGTTCCTGGTGTTTCTTGTTTTAAGAGCATTTTGGCTGTTTGTCTAACAATCAGTCATTGGTGATATTGAGACTGAAATTCAGTATTGAGGCATGATGAAATTGTGGTGAAAGCTGTAACTCGCATCAAAATAGTTTGCAACTGAAAAACCTTTTCTTACTGCATAGGAATAGAACAAAGTGTCCGGATCGTCATCAGGTTAATTTGCAGATAGATGTTGCCCAGAATGTCCTGGATGACAAAATCACCCAGCTACCTGGATGTGTGACAGTGAGTGAGTTGTTCTTTGTCTTGTGGGGTGTGCTGAGCAGACAGCTCAACTACTTAGCTACATTACCTTTTCATGCACTCCCTTTCTGCCTGATCCATAAACTTGTGTTGGTAGGTTTGAGTTCATAAACCTCTTACCTACGTTCCTCTGGTTTTGGTGCCAGATGGGTTTGCCAGAACTAGTGGATAGATTTCATGACACTCCTGTTGGAAATTTGTGCTTGTCTGTGGTGCATTCAAGACAGCAGTTGTAGGCTCTTCCATTTTCTCATCTGCTGACTGTAGAGCCTGGGTGTCTGTCTTAGAAATCAGTTATCACTTTAAGTATTCACTACTTTTTTTTGTTTGCATCTCAGTATAATGTTTCCTTTCTTTAAGAACTTCAAGTCTCGTTGTACTTTTTCAGAGTTTTATTAATTGGAAATTGCTTTTGTGGTCCTCTTACTGTCCTGTCTGACCTCATGTCAGGGCTCTGGGCAACCTGACGTAGTTGAGTACTGTTGTTGATTCTGGACTATGGGCAGTGAGCATTATTCATAATCTTATTGTAGACTCTCAGAACACTTTGGTTTGGAAGGGACCTGTAAGGGTTATCTAGTCCAACCCCACTGCAATGAACAGGGACATTTGCAACTGGATCAAGTTGTTCAGAGCCCTGTCCAACCTGACCTTGAATGTTCCATGGAATAGAGCTTCTGCTACCTTTCTGGGCAACCTGGGCCAGTGTTTCACCTCCCTCATTGTTAAAAGTTTCTTCCCTATACTTGGTTTAGATCTACCCTGTTTTGGTTTAAAACCTTCTCTCTCTCCTGTCACAAGAGACCCTGCTAAAAAAACTGTCCCCATCTTTCTTACAGGCCTGCTTTTTGAGTATTGAAAGGCCACAGTGTAATAGTTCTTAATTCTCTGAAGTGTGTGAATGCAGCAGCATCTCTGTCACCAATTTGGGCTTATGCTTTGTTAATGTAAGAAATCATCCAGTCCTTTTTTCTCTGATGTATTTTGTGCTTTCAGATCCTGCCTCTCAACGTTGTAAATGCAACAAACTACTTTGGCCGAATAATAGATAAAGAAAAGGACCAGTATACAATCCTTGCTAAAGAAATGAAGGAGTATTTTGAGAAACCTAATAATAAAATTGCTGCTACGACTGTGCAGAAGCTAGGGTTTTATGGGTTGTGTGAGGAATCTTCTTTCCACAGGTAAAAATACTGAGGTTTTAAATTATGCATATGCACTTTTTTATGCTAAGTAATTAAAACTTTCCCTATTTAATTAAAAAAAGTCCCAACTCGCCCCCAAACCCAGCAAAAAAATCACTACTGTTCTGATCATCCTTTAGAAGGTATCACATGCTCTGTAAGTTACTGAATGGAAAACAGAACTGCCCATCTGTGCACGCATACTTTGCTATGAAAATACCTTTTTTGAACAAGTAGATTAAATACTTGTTACAACTGATTATATGAATAATAATTCATTGATTTCTCTCCTACTGTATCAAGGGTTCAGGTAGTAGAGATTTACCCAAAAGAGGAGGAAAACTTACTCTTCAATGTCAAAATTAAATATATAGATGAAGGCAGAACAAGTCAAGTTAAGAACTATCATCTGCTTCACTTACCAGCAAAGTTTCAGTGTCTACCACCTCAGGCTGTTGAATTTGTACTTTGTAGAGTGAAACCCATTGATAATGAACTTGAATGGAACCCAAAGGTAATCCTTTTTGCCTGATATTTCCTTTGTTCTTTGTTTTTCTATGTTTTCTCTGCTACAACAAAACAGTTATGAACTACAAACTTACTGATTACTTTTTATTTCTGCTGTTGGCCTAGATTCTAAAGATACAGTTTTCTTCTTTGTTTTCCTACAAAATAATAAAGTGAAATTTATGGGATTTTCTTTTCTATGACTTAAATGGCTTCTTCCAGAACAAGCTATTGGTGCTTTTGAATCTGTGGGGAGTAACAGGGGAATGATAACCTGTGTAAATTGACCTGTATCTGCATGTTTTTCCATCAAGGAAGCTCCTCCTCTAAATGGTAATACTGTTTTGATCTACAGTAAAGTTTGAGTATTTTAGTAGTTTACTCCAGACTGGGTTTATTTACTGAATGTTCTTCTCGTTGTTATGCTCAGAAGATTGTTTAATTACAATTAAAATCACTGTAAATTTTGGCATATATCTCAAGTGCAGTGAAAACTTGTTTTTTCCTAGGTAACTCATTATATTAATCACAAAATTAAAGGAAAACTTCATGAAGCAAAAATAGTACACACTTTGGGAAATACAGCCTGGGTTGACCCCATGGTAGGTACAGAATTGTCCTTTATGACAAGAGCACTCTTTCTTCTCTTGTCTTTTGTTCCCATCTTAATTTTGTTCTGTGTGATATTCATGTGATGCTGTATGTTAATTCACTGTGGTGGTATTTGAGCACTGGGACAAGTTGCTCAAAGGTTGTGGAGTGGCCATACTTGTAGATGCTCAGAAACAATCAGTATGTGGTCCAGGGCAGCTGATTCTAGGTGACCCTGCTTAAACAGGGGAGTTGATGTGGGACCAGGCCTCCTGAGGTCCCTTCCAGCCTCAACCATTCTGTGACAAATATGTATGCTTGTGTGTAGATGGAATACATGACAGAGTAAAACTGACCTTACATAAACCTGTTGAGCTGAATGTGCACCAGTAATAGAGCACCAGAGGGTCTGTAAATGTTAGCCAGACTGTTTCACCAAATTAGTATTGAAAGTATCTTATGTAAGTGTTAGTTTTACTCTAAATTGTTTTTGCATGTTAAAACTGTTTTTAAGCGTTTTTTTCCTTAGCTTTCTTGATCAGAATAAGGAGAATGAGTGCTCTTGTTCTTAGGTTTTATCATTTTTTTTTATGTTGTTTACACTACCACCTGCTTTGTGGTCATGCAGACTAACGCAGTCCTCTGCATTTTTGCACACTGAATTTTTCAGCATTGTTATTATCAAAGGTGGCTCATGAGGTGGGTTGTTGGGGGATTTTGGTTTGCTTTTTTTTTTTGTTTTTGTTATCACCTGGACAAATTCAATCAGAAGGGCCTCCATATATTACAAGACTGTAAAGTGTTATTTGTGTCTGGTTGATCTTCCTAAAGTGTACAGGAAGCAGTTCCTGTGCTTCAGAATGCATCATGCTGTTGTTTTTTTTTTTTTTCTGACTGTTCAGTCAACTGAAAAGTGGAAAGAGAAAACTACCTGGAAGTAATTATTTTTAGAAGCTTATTTTCCTATATGGTGTATCTTCACCTTTCCCAAATGGACATTCTTTAGTTTCATTCAGGGTTTTGCTTACTGTGTCCCCCCAGCACTGTTATTTGGGTCTCAAAGTTATTCTGTGTGCTGTGTGGTTTTGGTGTCATTCTGTACTCCGTGCTAGGACTGTTCACTTTATTGCCATCTTGATTCTCTTAGGAGTAACTGCTAGTCAGAAGCACCATAACAAGATGGAGCTAACTTTGAAAACAGTTAAATGTGGGTAGGTTCCTGCTTGAAAATCAGACAAAACAAATTGTTTACAGGTGTAAATAAGTAGGGGTATGCTTGAAGTTTTACTGAAGGACCAGCATAGAGGTGGAGAGTGACCAGTTGCAAACAGTGGCTTCCATTGAGTGTATTTTGTGATTCCAGGTCCGGGTCACCAGGATTTCAGCTTTGAAGGTAACAATCAACGAGTACAATGTTCGATCTGAGATCTTGTCTATGGGTCTGGGAGCTGACAATCCAGAGCATATAACACGGCTTCAGAAACTGTGTGGACACATGCAAGTATTGGATCCTGCAGAAAAATCAGAGCCTTTGTAAGTCTTCACAGGTTTCTGGTGGTTTTTTTTGGTTTTTTTTAGTGTATGCTTTACTAAGAAAGAAATTTCTTATTAAACTTTAACTGGTTATTTTTCAGCTTAATGTTCCTGAATGTGATTTCCCCCCCCCCACACACACACCTTAAACACAGACAGTAGTGTGTGTGGTATGTCTACTTTCCTTTAGCTGCATAATCGTGGACAGAAAACTTGCAGTTCTGGAAATGCTAAACTGGTATTTGGTGCAGACAAACATATGGAGTCTAGATTGAAATCCTGTTATCTTTTATTATGATTAGTGGCTTTTTTTGAGGATTTAACCAGTACCTACTGTCAGTCAGTACAATACAGCATGTTGTTAGTGTTTGTACAGCTGGAGAGTTCAAGCTGGAAAATGGAAATAGCTTACTTTGAAAGGATTAGTGTTGTGCATTTAATCAGTATGGCTGTGTGACATTTTCTCCAGTAACAGCACTGTACCTTTTTTTTCCCCCTTGCTTTGTAAACTAGACCTGAGTAAATACAGTATGTGCTGGAAGGGCAAATCTCACTGTGGTCAGTTTTGGATCCTAGGACCTTTGTTTAAAAGTAAAAGACATTTGTAGCTTTTTTTGTTCTCGCCTCTGTGTGGCACCTTGTTGAGGAGATTCTTTAGCTGCTCTTCAACTTGAAAAGACATCATTGAAAATACAATTCAGATGCTTTTCCATGGCGAACCAAGGTTTAAGTATTTACAAGGAAGAAAGAAATAGCAAATAGTTTACTGCTCTCTGAAGTATGCCATCCTAAACAAAAAAAAGGTTTACTGGAATACCAGCATGGGCACCTGTTGTCTAAGGTTTGGGCAAGTTAATTAAGGCTATTCTTTATGTGATTTAGCCAGTCAGGAAGATGAGGAAGCCTAACCCACACTGTAGTTCATTTCCACCTTAGATTGAGGTTTCTTCATTTCTATCTAGAACTGTGCCACTGTCTGGTCTTAACCAAAGGATTTGTTTTTTCCCATGTCTTGTTCAGCGTTACTGATTTATTGTTTTTTTAAGGTTGTAAACAGCGTTTGCACTGTTGATGTTTGGAAGGCTGTTTCTGATTTTTATTCCTTACAGAGGACTCTCAGGCAGTGAGGTTTCTGCTACCTCAAGTACAACCTCTTTGAATTTATTTCTTCTTTCATGCTTTAACTCAACAGGAAGGTCTGTAATCTAATGGTCACCAAAGCATGTAATGCCAGAAAACAGCTTACTTCTATGGTGATGCTATATGTAACAGTTCTGTCTCAAATACCTGTAGTGCAGCACTTGGATTGCTTTCTGCAGACTCTCTAAGTCTGCTATTGCTGTTCACATGTTTAGAACTGACTGCAGCCTTGGTTAGTAAGGTCCTAGTTAAATAAGGGGAACTCAAAAGAGCTTTCCTGTGAGGTGGGATTGAACTGAGTAACTTGAACTTTAAGGCAGGGTTAGGTTCTTGCAGGCCTGGGGTTCTCAGAGCTATTCAGTATATCATAGGGGACTTGACTTCAAAGTGTTTGAATTCTTCGAGTATGTAACACAGAAATAGCTTGTCTTAAATACTATACATTAGATTTTCTGTGCTGTAACTTACCTTCCATCACTGAATTGAGTTGAAATTATTCTGAAGAGCCAACAAGCATTTTTTAAAGGTGATTAAAGATCTCTCTCATTTAATATTAAAGTAATCTTATTGACTTACCTCCAAAGTAATTAAGGTAAGCAGTGCCAATTTGTAATAAAGATGGCTGCACAGGTATTCAATACTAAACTTTGATTATGGATTAATTTAAAACTTAGTGTTTCTGTGGACTGGGACATTAGGGAAGGCACTAGTGTCCTCTCGAACAGCTAGGTGTAATGGGAGAAAGTCGTTTTCATTGGTGCAGGTGGCTCTGTTTCAGAGGCTGCACAGCGCTGCATTCTGCAGTTGTGTTTTGCCGGAGACTTGGAGACTGCAGAGTATAGAATCATAGAATCGTAGAATGATAAGGATGGAAGGGACCTCAAGGATCATCCAGTTCCAACCCCCTGCCATAGGCAGGGACACCTCCCAATAGTACAGGTTACTCAAGGCCTCGTCCATCCTGTCCTTGAACAACCACAACCTCCCTGGGCAACCTGTGCCAGTGCCTCACCACCCTTACTGTAAAGAACTTCCTCCTGACATCCAGTCTAAATCTCCCCTCTGCCAGTTTAAACCCATTGCCCCTTGTCCTGTCATTGCAAGACCTTGTCAATAGTCCCTCCCCAGCCTTCCTGTAGGCCCCCTTCAGATACTGGAAGGCCACTCTAAGGTCTCCTGGAAGCCTTCTCTTCTCCAGGCTGAAGAGCCCCAGCTCTCTCAACCTGTCCTCATAGGAGAGTTGCTGCAGCCCTCTGATCATCTTTGTGGCCCTCCTCTGGACCCGCTCCAACACTTCCATGTCCTTCCTGTGCTGAGGGTTCCAGAACTGCACACAGTACTCCAGGTGGGGTCTGACGAGAGCAGAGTAAAGGGGCAGAATCCCCTCCCTTGCCCTGCTGCCCACACTGCTCTTGATGCAGCCTAGGACTCGGTTGCTGTCTGGGCTGCATATGCACACTGCAGGCTCATGTTGAGCTTTTCATCAACCCAGGCTCCGAGGTCCTTATCCTCAGGGCTGCTCTCCAGCCATTCACCACCCAGCCTGTATTTGTGCTTGGGATTGTGCCTACCCAGGTGCAGGACCTTACACTTGGCCTTGTTGAATGTCATGAGATTGGCCTGGGCACACCTCTGCAGCCTGTCCAGGTCCCTCTGGATGGATCCCTGCCCTCTAGCAAGTCGACTGTGCCACACAGCTTGGTGTCATCTGCAAACTTGCTGAGAGTGCACTGATTCCTCTGTCCATGTCACTGACAAAGATGTTAAACAGCACTGGTCCCAGCACTGACCCCTAAGGGACACCACTTGGCACTGGTCCCCAGGTGGGCATTGTGCCCCTGATCACCACTCTCTGTATGCCACCATCCAAACAATTCCTTATCCAGGGAGTGGTCCATCCATCAAGTCTATGTTTTTCCAGTTTGGTGACCAGGATGTCACGTGGGACAGAGTCAAATGCCTTACTCAGGTCCGGGTAGATGACATCAGTTGCCCTTCCCTTGTCCACTGTCACTGTGACAACAATGAGTAGAGTAGAGGGATCATGGTTTCTACCTCTAAGCTCTCAAGCAGACTGGTTCTGTTGCCATGTTTCCTGAATCTTGAGTAGAGCTGTTGAAGCCCCTAGCTGTACAGCTGGGAAGCCAGAGGTCTCTTGCTAGTGCAAGAAGGTCTTCGAGTATTCTGAACTGCTTTACCGTTTCTAAATCAGAATGAAATACGACCCAACTCCCCTAAGCCTACTGGAATTCTGTGTGAAAAGTCAATCATTTTTCTGTCTAGGCCTATCACACACAGCAAGAGCAGCAGATTTTTGTGATGCAAAGGAAGAGCTGGTACCATCATAATTCTGAATGTTCTCCTGTGTTCTGAATGTTGGATTCAGTATAAATGCTTCTTGATGAGTCACTGAATTTCAGCACCCCTGTGGTGAGATCTGTTTTGCTGGAAGTGCCTTGCATTGTGGGTCATGAGTTAAAAGCTTCACTTCAAGTGAATTTTCCATCATGATTAGAAATCCTTTAGATGTTAAACATACTTAAACCCTTTCACATGAAAAATGCATTTTTTTCCCTGTGTTTAGAGGCATAAAGGAGAGTACAAGTGGTCCAGAAAGGGCATCCAGTCCACAGAATGTGTCAATACAAGAAACTTCTACTGAAAACTGTAATTCTTCTGAAATTACTGTTGGGAATAATCCATGTGGTAAATCTTTTCATAATTTCCAAAACTGTGAAACTTTAATCAAAGTTAAATGCTTAAGTGTTTCAGACCGTGGTGACAACATCAATATTAGTTGTTTCATCTCTGAAACTGGAGTAAATTTCTAAGGTGATGTCTTTCAAATAACTAATGTCTTGAAGCTGAAAAAAACCTTTGCCTGGCCTGGGAAACTGTTCTCTTTTTTTTGGTGTGTGTTTGTTTTTTGGGTTTGGGGGGCTGGGGGGGGTTGTTTGTGTTTTTCATATACAAACTGTAGCACTCAGTTAAAACTGTCAGCTGAATTTATTAAATTTAATCTTATCAAACAAGGAGTATCCCATAAAACTGCCAGACACTCTTGTAGCAGTAATCTGACTGATAGCAAGTCATTTTATGGTGGCAGTGGGGTGGTAGAGAAGTACATGGTTTCTGTAACGTAGATAACTACAAAACATGTTTCTGAATTTCTTCTTTTAGATGGTGTAGCTCAAACTATGGAAGCAGAAGAGACAGCTCTGCACCAACGTAAATGGTATGGAAATTCAGTGTGATTTATACCCATCCTTGCTTTTTAATGTGAACTGCCAAATCATCTGTACCAAGGTGGTTTGTGTTCTGAGTAAGTAGGTATGATACAGTGGAGGTATTAGAATCATAGAATCATAGAATGGTAAAGTTGGAAGGGACCTCCAGGATCATCTAGTTCCAACCCCCTGCCATAGGCAGGGACACCTCCCACTAGTACAGGTTACTCAAGGCCTCATCCAATCTGGCCTTGAACACCTCCAGGGAGGGAGCATCCACAACCTCCCTGGGCAACCTGTTCCAGTGCCTCACCACCCTTATTGTAAAGAACTTCCTCCTAACATCCAGTCTAAATCTCCCCTCTGCCAGTTTAAGCCCATTGCCCCTTGTCCTGTCATTGCAGGACCTTGTAAATAATCCTTCCCCAGCCTTCCTGTAGGCCCCCTTCAGATACTGGAAGGCTACTATCAGGGCCCCTCGAAGCCTTCTCTTCTCCAGGCTGAAGAGCCCCAACTCCCTCAGCCTGTCCTCATAGGAGAGCTGCTCCAGCCCTCTGATCATCTTTGTGGCCCTCCTCTGGACCCGCTCCAACACTTCCATGTCCTTCCTGTGCTGAGGGTTCCAGAACTGCACACAGTACTCCAGGTGGGGTCTGACGAGAGCAGAGTAAAGGGGCAGAATCACCTCCCTTGCCCTGCTGGCCACGCTTCTCTTGATGCAGCCTAGGACTCGGTTGGCTGTCTGGGCTGCATGTGCACACTGCAGACTCATGTTGAGCTTTTCATCAACCCAGACTCCAAGGTCCTTTTCCTCAGGGCTGCTCTCCAGCCATTCACCACCCAGCCTGTATTTGTGCTTGGGATTGTGCCTACCCAGGTGCAGGACCTTACACTTGGCCTTATTGAATTTCATCAGGTTGGCCTGGGCCCAACTCTCCAGCCTGTCCAGGTCCCTCTGGATGGCATCCCTGCCCTCTAGCAAGTCGACTGTGCCACACAGCTTGGTGTCATCTGCAAACTTGCTGAGGGTGCACTCCATTCCTCTGTCCATGTCACTGACAAAGATGTTAAACAGCACTGGTCCCAGCACTGACCCCTGAGGGACACCACTTGTCACTGGTCTCCAGGTGGACATTGTGCCGTTGATCGCCACTCTCTGGGTTCGACCATCCAGCCAATTCCTTATCCAGCGAGTGGTCCATCCATCAAGTCCATGCTTTTCCAGTTTGGTGACCAGGATGTCATGTGGGACAGAGTCAAATGCTTTACTCAGGTCCAGGTAGATGACATCAGCTGCCTTTCCCTTGTCCACTGTCGCTGTGACTTCATCATAGAAAGCCACTAAATTTGTCAGGCAAGATCTGCCCTTGGTGAAGCCATGCTGGTTCCCACCAATCACCTCTGCTTTGTTTTCCATTTGCCTTAGCAGGACTTTCAGCAGGATCTGCTCCATGATCTTGCCAGGCACAGAGGTGAGGCTGACTGGTCTGTAGTTTCCAGGGTCATTCTTTTTACCCTTCTTGAAGATGGGTGTTATGTTTGCCCTTCTCCAGTCAGCAGGAACTTCACCAGTCTGCCATGACTTTTCAAATATGATGCACAGTGGTTTGGCAACTTCATCTGCCAGTTCCCTCAGGACCCGTGGGTGGATCTCATCAGGCCCCATGGACTTGTGCACATTCAGGTTTCTTAGGAGCTCATAAACATCATCTTCTACTATAGTAGGCAGATTTGCCTGCTCCCAGTCCTCACTTTTACCCTCTGCAACTTGGACATTGTGGTTGGAGCCCTTGCTGTTGAAGACTGAGGCAAAGAAGTCATTGAGCACCTCAGCCTTGTCCATGTCCTTTGTCAGCAGCTCTCCATTTTCCTTCTGTAAGGGTCCCACATTGTCCCTAGTTCTCCTCTTCTCACTAATATACCTGTAGAAGTTCTTCTTGTTCCCTTTAATGTCCCTGGCCAATTTCAATTCGAGCTGTGCCTTAGCTTTCCTTACCACAGCTCTGGCTGCACGAACAGTAAACAGTATTCTCTTACATCAATGTTGATCTGGAGAGACAGCAACAGTAATCAGATATAAGTATGTACACCTACCATCTTGTGAATCCTGTAAGTACTTCAGATTGCTCTTTTGCTTACTCCTGGAAGCTAACTTGATCAGTTGAAATATTTGATTAGACACCATAGTACTAGGAGGTGCAGTAAACACTTCAGTCCGTGGGTATAAGCTCTGACTTGCACTTGTCTGGACTGTATTTTAAACAGACTACTACATTTGAGGCCTAAGTTGTAACTCCTGTCTCTGTGTATTGATGTTTAATGAGATTAATCACTTTTGTGTCTGTCCCCTTAACCTGATTCTGTTCTTATGTGAAAATTAAAAAAAATAATCAAAGTCTGATTCTATCTGCAACACAAAGTTACAGCCTGTTTCCTTTTTTCTTTTGTTTCTGTTTGAAAGTGTATCTGTTTATCCTCATTCCTTTGTGAATACAACAGTTCCTGCGGATAAATAATTTGAGAAGTATGCAGCAAAATTTAATGTCAATTTTATGAGTATGCTGAAGGAGATCTTAGGTGAGGTTTGTGGACAACATCAACAGACTGGGGATACTGAGAAGCTTTTTAATTTCTTACATGCTTCAGGGCCAGGCAGTATTTCCCTTTGGTGACTGCTTCTTTTTCTTCTACCCATTATGGTTAACTCTCAGTATGGGTGACTAATTTCTTGTGCAAGTACCAGAAGTATTTTGTATTGCAGCTGATTGGAAAAGTTCTCGGAAGGGTGATTGAATCCACTTTTATCTCCTTCTGCAGACTGCCTAGCACAGTTTAGGATACTCTCCATTATGTAGCACACACTGAGGTACGGCTTAATTGAATTAATGAGAGTTTGGGTATGAGGAAGGGCGTAAGAGAAGTAACCTGCTGGTAGAATTTATTTTTCACTGGTTAAAACTATTCGACGCGTGGGGGAAATTGGAAGCACAACAGCTACAGAATGAGCAGTTAAAAATATTTGAGAAATTTCTGTCTGTGGTCAGTTGAAATGATTGCTTTGTCTTTTGAAGGTTGATCTTGCTTCTACCTCTTCCTTTCAGGATTAGTCTATAATAGCCTCCCTAAATCCAATTTAGTGCTCCATTTCTCTGCATAGCAAAGTCAATGGAATAAGTCTCCCCACCTCAACTAGTAGAAGCACTTCTCCATAGACGGCTTGCAGAGCTTTTGTAGCCACTTGACTGACATCCCTGATGCTGCTACTGCTATACAGTGTGAAAATATTATAGCTGAGTATACCTACAGATGTTGAAAATCAGGTGGCAGTTTGTAACCTAAAGGAAAAGCTCTGGCTGTATGTGTCTGNGTGTCTGATTTCTTTTTTTTTTTTTTTTTTTATTTTAGTTTTTATCCAGAAATAAAGTGGTTTCAAAATGAAGAGACTGTTACAGTGAAGGTAAAAATAGCAAGGGCAGCTGACTGTAAATGTGAGTTCTCTAAAGAGAAGGTGGTTTTGAGGTAGGTTTAAGAAATGTAAGGCTAGTAAACAAAATCCGTGAGCATCACCTTGCATTTAATGTTTCTAAACTTTCTTGTGACATAGTGCTTGTTCAGGAGACAAACTCTATTTGGCTGATGTGGAGCTGCATCAATATATACTTGCAGAAAGGTCTACCTGCGTGATTGAAGATAAAGAGGTGGTTATTATTCTCACAAAAGAGAAAAAAGGAGCGTGGTGCAAATTAATGAAGAACAAGGTGAAATGGAAATTAATTTGAGTTAATGTTACAAACATATTTATTTTGCATCAGGGCAGGGATTTCAAACTGTTTTTTGTCAACAGAACCATCATGTGTCCTTTGATTTCGAACACTGGCAAGAATTTGAGGATGAAAGCCCTTTTCCAGTTGGTGAGGAATGAATGAGTTTCTTTAGCATGCATAAAATTATTAGCATCTTTGTTTTCTTGTATCCTTTGTCTGAACACTCATTTCAGACATGCTTAGCTGGCTTGCAGAGTTTCTGTGAGAAGAGAAGAGTGTGTTTTATCTTGCTTCACAAATGTCATACTTTTGTTATTTGTAGGTAAGAAGGAACTGTACTGCACTGCTACAGTACCTGAAGAGCTGACTGACTACTCGGAAGACAGTGGAACAGATGATGATGAGTAATTTGGAGATGCCTTTTCCTCTGATAAGAATTAAACTTCAAAGTAGTATCTTTTGCATGAGTATTTTCACTAAAATTGTTAAAATTACGCATGGAGGTGGTAGACCTGTCCTTTGTTTTAGGAGGGAAATAGTGAACAAACTCCTTACCTTTGGGCTCTGGGAGTCTGAAGCAGTATTCCATAGAGGACCAGTGTGTATGCTTTCCTCTGCCTCTATTTTGAAATGGCTGCTTGGCTGTAGTAGTCACATGTGCCATCCAAACAGTAAAACACAAAAAACACAAAGATCAAGCTTGGGCTGTGAAGCAGTTTAATTTATTTGTAACATGAGTGAGCTTGCTGTGTCAGTAATAGTTGGTAATTTTTGAGCTTTCACAGGTCCTGATACATTGATTTTCTACCATATGACTTGCATTCATGCAGTTACCACTTTGCTGGCAAGCACAATGCTTGCCACTATGGCATCAAGAAACGATGCCTTAAAATGTGTTGGTGTGGTGCAAAATACTGCACAGTGCAGCTCACTGTGGTAACTTCTGTGGAACAAGCACTGTGATAGTAGATGCAGTTACTTGTTTTGAATTTGCCATTTTTGCTTCTCATGAATACTCTCACTTCATTCCCTCTCACTTACCTAAATCTGTTTTCCCTTTTGAAAATGAACAATAAAATTTTGTCTGTTTAGCTTTAAGGCTTTGACCTTTTAAAATAACATGTTTCATTAAATCTGCTAATTTGTGCATGTCTGGAAGGTCTTGCAGTTCAGTAGCAATTTATATTAACCTGGGA
Source organism: Eubucco bourcierii (assembly GCA_013396675.1). NCBI lineage: Eukaryota > Metazoa > Chordata > Aves > Piciformes > Ramphastidae > Eubucco > Eubucco bourcierii. The sequence goes on along the minus strand of VWZE01004761.1, from coordinate 1,242,407 downwards.
TCAGTCACGGCAGCAGGCAAATCAACTCCACCTCCCTCACCTTCCGTGTTGTCCTCACAACAGATCTGAGACTCTGGAACTAGAGGGCCAGGCAAAGAGGGCTGTAGTTGAAGGTGAACCCAGGATGATGCCTAGGGTAAGTCAGCCTCACACATTGTGAGTTCCTTAAGGAGGGTCACTGACATAGGTGATCCTCATCAGAGAGGCACCGAGGGCACAATTTGCCAGCCAGACCCATCACTTGTGACAATCTGCTGCCTGCCTGGGATGGCATTAGGGACATCATGAGGAAACTCTCTGGTCTGGTCCAACCTTTTGACCGTTACTCACTGTTGGTTATGGAGGTTGGCAATGACGAGACTGTGAAGAGAAGTCCAGAAACAATCAAAATGGACTTCAGGCCACTGGGGTGATGGGCCGGGCCATCAGGAGCACAGGTAGTATTTTCCTCAGTCCCTTCAGTGGCAGGGAGGAACACTGAAAGGAAGAGGAAAACTGGCTGGTGCCATTGGTGAACCTTTGGTTTCTTTGGTCATGAGGAGTTTTATGTGGCATCAGGCCTGCTGGAAAGGAGAGATGATGAGGTGGCCCTTTGTGTTAGGGAGCGTTTGGAGTGTACAGAGCTCAATAATTCTGATACGGTCAAGTGTTCATGGGTAAGAATGAGGGAGAAAGTCAGCATGGCAGATAACCTCTTGGGAGTCTGTTACAGACCATCCAACCAGGACGAAGAGGCAGATGAGGCAACCTTAATGATTCTGTGATTCTATTCTGTGATATTAGCAAACAATGAAAACAGCTCAACTAAACACTGTAATCTGGGTCAAATACTTTATTCCTACAAATTCAACAGTTTTCAAGTACTAAAGTGGTGCAAAAATAATACACCAGTTTCAACATAACAATCCAGAAGGTATAAATGCATGCCAAACTAAACTGAGTCTCCTTCCATTCGTGTAGCACTTAAAGTGCTACATAAAAAAAAAAAATTCATTCAGTGCCTTCCTCAGCTGGAACAACTTCCAAAAGCATCTGAAGATGCATAGTGATGGGCTCTGAGGAAAAAAAAAAAAAAAGTTTGAGAGATTTCATGAGAGAACAGTATCAACTGTTACTTTACTTAAAAACCCTGTTATTATTGTTGGTCTTAAAGCTGTGAATGTTTTCTCTAAGTATAGCAAAGTTGGTGACCTGAACAAAAGGCAGGCAGTAGAAGAATGTATGTCTGCTGACTTTTAACTTATGGCTAAAGCAATGTTTTGAAATGCAGACAGTGGACGCAACTAACTTCACAGATAAAATGGTTCCGTTCATCCCACCAACCAGTTTCTTTGCAGCAGCTACAGTGGTGTATTGCATTTTTTGCTTTGGAGTTTTAATTTTTCATGAAGTCCAGCCATCACTTTTGTTCACAGAAGGAGTGAAATGCAACCTTCAGTAAAACTCCCAATAGCCCCATCACTGTGTCTGGAAACCTGCCTCCCTGCACGCCCTGCTGCTGTGACTGAGATGGGGTGCGCCATCTAGTGAGCTTCAGTGCAGCAATTGAAACCTTGGCAGTGATCTGCGGAGTTCAGAGCTGGCCATCTAAACGATACTTACTTGCTATTTTTTGAGGCCAGTCGAATTTGAAGTGAACAAACAGAAGATAAACTGCAAGTCCACTGAGTATAAATAAAAAGCAGTACAAATAGGGCATCTCAGGTGCACTGACGATAGGTGCCAGCACCAGCAGAACAGAGAGCAACGTCACCACGACTGGAATCACGATGGGGACCTGTAAGATAAAAGGCACAAAATCACTCATTTTTTCTTTTGGTGTTCTTACAGAAATTGTATGTATGAAAGAAGAATATTTTCTTTGCCTTACACATTTTTTTCCTTTTAAGATTTCTGGAAATAGATGGAGCAATTCAAATCAGTAACAAGACTAAGAATGAGGAAACATCTTCTGCTAAATCCTTGTCCAAGATCCCTCTGTCTGTGGTACAGATTACAGGGTGAAAATACGCATTTTAACGAATCGGGATCCTGATTCCAGTGTAGTGACCTGAGGTCTTATTTTGGGTGCTCCTTCAGTGGTAGTCTGCTGACTGCAGTTTGCTGTCCCTGAAAATATGTCTTGTGCTTGTGGTCTGTGCAAGTAAAAACAAACATTGTCTAATCTTTTCCCAGCCCTTAGGAGCTTTGTCCTACTGCAAAACTAGACCAAAGAGCTTCAATTAATGGCTGTGTTTCAGGTAAAAGGGAGTGGGGGGGGAAAGACTCTGCCTAATATCCAGATATTTAGGATGAGTTGTGTCAATATTGTTGGGAATGGAGGAAAAACCATACTGAATGCTGAACTTACCCTGATTGGTCTCCTGAGTTCCTTTCTTGTAAACCTCATAACAATGAGCCCAAGAACAGTTAAACCATAAAATATCCAAACTGCGAAACTGAAATAATTTATGAGTGTGTTAATGTCACCAGGGATGATGTAAATAATGGCAACGGCTCCCTGAAACCAAAACATAAATTAGTAGTCTGCTATAGAAGGCTGCAATTTACTTGTGTCAGTACGGGTGCAGATTTAGAGTGATCTGTAAATGTTTTTGCTTAAAACATTTTGGGTGCATTCCCCTGTGCACACCTGCCAACACGTGTTTATTTTGGTGTGCAGTCTTAATTCAATTTTAAGTTAAGAGATTTTAAAATTTGTATGCATCAGTAACAGATCTTGGAGTAAGTGGAGATACTGAATTTACTTTTAGTCAACAGAGCAATTGAATTCTAAATTCTATCTTGTTTTACCTTGATAAAACAAATGAGTGAAATTAAAAAACAAACCAAGATACTCTAAACTGATCTTAACATGGATTCGCTGACTAGTTTGTCGTTGCCGTGTAATTTAAATGCAGTCTTACAAGGAGGACATAGAATATAGTGATAGCTTGCTTTCAGGCATCCAGTGAACTAAAGGATTTGCCTAATCCTTACTTTAACTTCTTAATTTGCTTCATGCTGTGGTTTCTTAGACATTTTTATTTTAAAATGTGAGAAGTTGAGGGCTTTATTATAGTCTTTCTTTCCCAATATGCATTTAGCACTTTTCTTTCCTAGACTGTCAAAGGCAGGTGCGAGGACTGCTGGTAAGAAGTGGTGAAGGCAGGTGTCACTGGGGGCTTTCCCTGTACTTGGAACACACTTACATAAAAGATGATGGCAGGTGCTGGTGTTAAACGCTTAACACTGATGTAAGACAGCACCTTCAGCATGTGCCCTTCACGACCTGCAACGTAAACAAGTCTGACAAGACAAAAAGAAGGCAGTCTGGTTAGCCTGGCACCTGGGTTTTTTAGTGACGTTGTTAAAAAAAAAAACTGAAAATTGAGCACAGGTCATTTTCGGATTTGCTTTATTGTGTGACTACATCTGACTGCAGCTTCATCAGTGTTTGCTTTGAAGCACGGTGACAGTTAAGTAGTGTTGCAGTAGACTGAAATCAGGAAAGTAACCAGTAGTAAGGCAGTGATCTTGAAACAAATTTTGAACCAATATTGAAGTAGTGACCTTAAAACCAATTTCAGAAAAATGAGTTTGCACACTTTATTTTGGCAGAGGTCTTGACTACTTTGTCCCTTCTAATAAATTCCTTTTAAATTTGCTTCATACCGAAAAAAGCCACATTGACAGAAGGTTGTCAAAAGAACTGATCTTTGTGGCCTTGTCCTACTCAGACATATTTGAAACTTCAGATATTTTAAAATAGAAAAATGGAAGCATTGATAGGAAGGAATAGCTTCTCTTTCCAGTTGTCTTTATGGTGTACTCAGGTTTTTACTGCTTCTTTAACTGTTTCTTTGTTTGAGTTGACAACTGTCTCTGCAATGAGTTGACAAAACCCTTCTGTTATACCTGCTTTGAATTAAGAGGAGACCTGATTTTCTAGTCCCTCAAAGCTGCAGAGCCACTTTCTTCATGAAAGTTAAGCTCTATAGCTAGATTCGCTGGTACTTTTTAATGACACTGTGTACACTGGGATCCAGAAGGATGTCTGGATCTGTCTGCAGATACATCATGTCTCATTTTTTCCATCCTTGGAAAATGTTCACTTTAAGCCATGTAGGGTGGAAGCTTACCTGCCTGCAGTAAAACAGGTCCCATTAGCAGATCCAATTGTAGAAAAGGCCACAAAGAGAGGAACGATCCAAGAGGCTGGGTAAAGGACTCTGTCTCCAAATGTCTGAGGTACGAGATTAAAATTAATATTTTTTGTTATTTTAACTACTATTTGGTGTATTTGTAATGTTGAAGCCTTCTACGAAGTACAATAAATGGGTATCTAAGGTAGGTTCTTAATAAAAATATGTAGAGTATTTTGCGTAAGTCGCACTTTGCCAAGTGGAAGCCTGGGTTAGCCTGTGAACCGCTCTATAGTGGAATGTTGTGGAGTTTGGAATGCCACACCTGTAGGGACCACAGGGAGACAGGCGTGAAACATGTACAGAACTAAACTCTGTGGCAGACAGCTGCTCTGGGCACATCTGCCTGCAAACCCAGAAGACAGGCAGCATTGCAGCAATGTGTACTAGCTGGGTTTGGAGCTAAGTGGGAGTACAGCTGGGCCACCCAGGCCTGGTGGGTGAATGAGGAGAGGACCAACTTGCTGAGGCTCCTCTCTACACTGCATTTTTTACCTGTCCCACGGTATGTTAGATGTTGTTGCAGGGTGGATTAGATCTAATGTAGGTGTGTTAAGATGCTGTAAATGAATGCCAGTTAAAACCTTTTTTGACAGGATTTAGATTCTTAATTGAGGAGTGGTTATTTTTTTCAGTAAGCCAAGCATAAGAATTAATGGTTTTGCTATAAGATCACTGCTGCTTCTTTGTCCAATAGTAGGACTGCTTGTTTTCCCCAAAAACTAACATTAGGAAAAAATTGTTGGCATGGTCTCTTGACAGTTTGGAGGAAAATGTCCCATGGAAAAGTGTAACAAGTGGGACTGAAGGGACAGATGTGTTTGTTGAGAGTATAGGGATTGATAGTGTCTTTAATTTTGTCTGTATGACTATGCCTTGCAATAATGCAAAAAAGAAAATTTCTTAAGAAAAAAAAAAAAAAAACAAGAATTAAGGAAGCAGTGAATCGTGGAGTACTTGATGTTATCTTCAGAATTATAGAGTTCCATCTACTGTCACTCTGTATGTACCGGTAAGGCTGCAAAGGGCAGAGTGGCACTCTGTTATCTTTTCTCCATATTCTTGGTGCTTACAGAAAACAGCCAACCTCTGAGCTGCAGAGGGAAAAGGTGACACAGCTCAGACAATCTGTCTTAAGAACAAGTACAGGTTCCTTTTTGCTCACAACTTTAATGCACACAGCCTTCCTCAGATGCCCTACTAGAAAATGAAGTGGCTTACCACAGCAACTGCCTTGGACTGCAGGAGTTCTGTTGAAGTCATTACGGTGAAATATGAAATGTTTATCAGAACGTAACAAACTGTAACCAAGGGGATTCCAATAATTATAGATAGCGGTAGATTTCTGAAGGATGCAAAACACAATTATAGGTAGTGGTAGATTTCTGAAGGATGCAAAACACAATTATAGGTAGTGGTAGATTTCTGAAGGATGCAAAAGACTCCATCAGCATTGCTCTCACTGGTAGAGGTGTCATAATAAACTTTTTCCTTATGCTCTTCAGGTGAATTTACCTGTCTGTTGCAGAGCTGTGGAAATCAGAATTTTTTTAAAAAAAGGAAAACCAAATCTATGCAAATGTACAAAGCCTGTAATTGAGGCTAATTAGTTTTGTCTGTTTAGTAACCAAACCTGGGGTAACTGTTGCTTAAGAAGAACAAAACCAAAACCCAAATAGCTACCTGCTTGTACAAAATTATCAAGTGTTGGAGGTTTGCTGTTAGAAACACTGCTTTCCTGCATAGTCCTTACCTGTAAGGGTTTTTAAGTTCTTCTGTGATGTAGTTGAGCTGGTTCCTGGAAGATAAAACATTCATACAATGTTACTGGCAGTCAGGAGTTGAGATACTACCACTGAAGCCGGGTACTGTTTCTTGTGCCACTCTTCTTCACCTTTGTGGTTTAAAAACAGCCTCAAACCCAAAAGCACAACCCTTTATGATTCTTTCCCTAACAGATAGCCCCCTGAGGATATGGTGTGGAGGGGGCACCTATTGCTCTGGGGACTCTTAGTTTTAGCTACACTGGTGTTCTTTTCCCAGAATTCATTCAGACACGATTAACAACCATTGAGATAACAGCTGAGGGTTCTGCAGGGCAGGACAAGGCAGCAGTGAGGGCTAGCGAGGACCTTACCATCCATCATATGCCCATAGTCCGTTATAGAATGCCAGACCGATCGAGCTCAGAGAAACTTTACTGTCCTTGAAAGAATCTTTGAAGTTGTCAGTCTTTCCTGCAAACCAGACAGAGATCACTGCTGAGTGTGGAAATTCATTTCCCTCAGAAGAACGGAGAAGCATTCCATCAAGTTCCGTGTTTCAAAACTTCTCACTGTTAAAAACTGGTATTAATTGATTTTAACAACTGACCCGTGGTTGTGCATTTCCACCCCCCAGCCCTTCTCCAAATACTGTAGTTTCCAAAAGATCCCCAACTAAACCAGAGAGACACAGAATATTGTGGTACATAAGTCAATGAGAAATTGTTTAATGGTTATAGCAGAAGCAGTTTTTGCAAGTGAAGTATATTGAATTACCTTGTGCAAGAAGAACAATTCCACTTACAATAATGATTGTGACAATGATCATTTTAGCAGCTGTTAGAAAATTCTGGAGATAGCTTGCCAGCTTGACACTCAGCGAATTCACTATTGTGATTACCACTGGAAGTAAGGTAGGAAATCTTGCATTAAACGGGTTCAAGATTGTAACAAAAACTGCCTCTTAACAGCTTTCCTCCTCCTTATTTACTGTACTGCTTTTCCCTCCTATTTGTACTTTTAATACATTTTTTTTTTTTAACAAGCTAGGGTTTGGATAACTTAAAATAGGATTAAGATTTTGATAGTGCCTTTAACAACGACAACAAAAAAGTTTACAGCATTCTGACAATATCCATACACTTAATTTTTCTTCCTTTTCCACTGAATATAAACGTGCATTATACAGCTGTAGGCATCTTAAAGAATTAAGAAAACCTTAAGTCTAGGAACAACCCATTCTGAAACTTTTTTTTTTTTTTTTTTTTTAAGATCTCATTGAATTGGTTCCTGTGGGAAGAGCTTGCTTAACTCTTTCAAGTTTTCCATTACTTTCATTGTAGGTTCACTTCCTGGTGGCATCATGAAGGTTAATGAAGTGCCTTCGCTGGAGCCAAACAGGAATTGCTCTGCAACTAGGGAGCTTATCTCTGCCTTTAAAAATAGGAATCTTACCAATGGCAGCCACTGCAAGACACTTGATGACAACTTGGGGCGGATCACAACCTGGATAGAAAGGAGCTGATGCATATTCTGCAAAGCTGAGGCAAATGATTGCAAAGGAACTGGGTTTTGTGACAAATAAGCTCATCCAAGAAAACAAAAATGCTGGAACTGGGCCGAATGCCTCCATAAGGTAAGGATATTCTCCCCCAGATTTTGTGATCATTGTGCCAAGCTCAGCAAAACACAGTGCACCTGAATAACAAGAAAAACATTTATCACTGCTTTAGTTCATATTCTTGATAAGGTGGGACCAGCTACAACAGATTAACAGTCTTCGTTAGGGAGAAGAGTGAAGGAGATTTATAAATACAGTGCAAAATGAAATTTAATTGTTTTTAAGCACCTGGAATACTACCAAGTTATGTTGTTTAATACTTAAGCATTAACAGGCCTTCTGATGTCGTAGCAGATTTCTGTTTAAGAAACCAACACTATGAGAAGCATTGAAGTGACAACTGCCCTGACTAACCTACTTTGGAAAGTTGAAAAAAGGAAAGTTGCTTGCACAGTCTCTAAGTAAAGCGTCTCCTGAGCTGAGCTCTGAAGTCTGGTGATACTTGCAGAGTTATGGCTGTAGCTGACATTTTGTACTAAGGGTTTTGTGCATGTTGTTTACCTGACACAATGCCACTGAAATATTATGTGGTGCATTTCAGATTATATTCACAGAAAAAAAAAACCATGCAAAGATCCTTAGCTCAGTGTCAGTAAAATTCATATTTTGACAGAAGTGGAAAACTACTGTTACAGCGAGTGAAGCAAGCAGAGCTCAACCTTGCTTTCCAAAGGAGCTGAAAGTGTGCTTTACAGTATTTTTAAAAAACGTTTTAAATTTTTGCCTGAGTCCTGCTCCACTCATCAGGGTACCATAGATTGGGTCTAGGTGCTCTTGGCCAGTTTGTGAGACTGGACAGCAGTATGCAAAAACAACAGATAAAAAGATTTAAGCAAAGATTCAGTTTTGTCTGGACTCATTTACCTAACGTTGCAAGAATGCCACAGGCTGCCCAGATGGTTAAACAAGGACCCACAGCTCCAGCGTTGGCAAGTACTGATTTTGGAGAAACAAAGATACCTGAGCCAATACTTGTACCAACGATCATACAGATTCCACTGATGAGGCCCACCTTGAAATGAAAGGAGACAGTTCTGTCAGTTCTAACGCCTCAGTCTCTGATTAAAGGCTGATGGTATGGCATGAACACTTGAGGAATTAGGCATTTTCTAAGTGTCGAAATTTGGCTTTCTTGGGTGAAGTCTATTTTTGCTTTTTGTCTTTCAGTTTTCCTCACTTCAGATGTTAATGCACAGGAATTCAGGCTGTTAGGTGTGAAAAGTTCTCTTGACCTTTTAGTGACTGCTAAAACTTGAGGCATCTGTTAAAAAAACAACACCAACACCCCCCCAAACCCCAGTGGCATGGACCACTGTAATTTCCCTGTTAGCTAAGGCTAGTCTAATAATGTCAGCGTTTTCCCAGTCTTGGCACCAAACTAAAAGGACATAGCAAATCTCTTTTTGGGTTACTGAAATTTGAAGAGGAATTCCACTGCCTTCTGAAGGCAGGTGGCACACCTGTTTTCTAAAGTGGCTGTAACTTTCTGCAGGAGACAAATCCTCACTTGTTTTTCTATACTACTGACTACTTATTAGTGTCTACAGCCATAAAACTTGCAAAAGCAGTGAGCTGAACTACCACTTCAGCCTCTGTATTTGTGGAACAAACCAGTAAACTTTTATGAAGTGTCTCATTTGGATCAACTTAGAAATTGTTAGACAAAAATACAAAACCATCTTCAATTTCCTAACGTGTAGCTAACCACACTGCCAAGATTGTGGTGCATCACTGCTAAACTGGGACACAAGTAATTTTTGTTGGAGGATGATGCATGTGCAGAGGTACCCCCACTGTCTCACTCTGCCAGGCCCCTGCACAGATGCAGACTGAAGTGGGAAAAAGAAAAAGCTTTGCCTGCTTTTGTAGGTTGGTGGTTTGGGGCTCGTGGCTCTGAATGGATTGTCTCTCCTCTTTTCCATCCTCCTCTCCTCTTCTGTTCCTCAAGCGCTCTTCACCCATTTGGCTTACTTGTGGAAATCCCTGAAGAAATAAAAGCAAAATTATCAGTCTGCTGTACTGTTTGCTCAGGTTGCTCTAACTTGCTGTGGCATTTCCTCATACCCACCTGGCAGTGGATATCTGGATGTCTTCTGCCTGAAGTTGCATTCAGTTGAGAGGATGTCCTTCCTGGAGCAGTCTAGGTTTTATAGCTAAGTCCCTCCTTTGAATTCCTCCAGAGGTCCAGACAGATTTAATCTTTCTCCCAAAAGTTATTTTCTTATCTAGGCAAGTTTGTTTCTGATCTTCACTCAATTAAGCCTTTTCTCAGTTCCTGGGAGAAGCAAGTATCTGCTAATCCAAGTGCAGACTGCTGTGATTGTCTAATTAGCAGCTCTTTGCCTCAGAGAGTCACCAGCCTTCTCAGAGTGAAGGTCTTCTGCTGAACGTTTTCTTGTTTATCGTGAGAAAATAGACATTTGTTTGCAAATTTAAATGTAACACTGCAGTATTTTGGTGAGGATTTTGCTTGTTTCCTGTAGTACTGGAACAAAATGCAAACTGAGATACCGAAGGAAGTTCATCAGGTTAAGACACCACAACTACAACTACTGTAAGGAGATCATGTAGCAGTTGCACAGACTGGAATGTGCCACCCTTTGGCAGCCCAGCTGGTATCCAACTGTTCCTGGCTGCAAAACCTGTAGCATTTTGATTTGACAGAACACCTGCCTAAATTGCTGCCGCTCTTCAGAAATGTTTGGGCTATAAAGGCATCCGGTTTCTGTTCTGAATTAAGGATTTTAAAAGTAAATGACGCTAAATCTAGCTTTTAAAATTAAATCTACATGCTAAAACTGAACACATAAGGAATCCAGGGTCACTGAAATTTATTGCAGCTTTTGTGCCCAGCTCCTCTGTTCAAAGTCATGTATTTAGAACGTTCGAATCACTGTCTTTTAGCAATGCATACTCTCACTTACCTTATTGATTTTTTACTGGTTTGGTGTTAATCTGGTCCAGGAATCTTTGTACAGTGTATTTTTCTATTTCTCCCGTTAGCTTTACCAGCCAGTTGGGCAGCAAGACATTTCCATGTCTGAAAACAGAATATGCAGAAGCAGCAGCAACAGCTTAAGTACAGAGGTTATAAAAGGTAAATCAATCATTAAACCCATCCTCAGCCAAGAAGCGTTGAGATTGGAACCACAGGTAAACCAATAGTCAAATTAGTTTATCTTTAAAAAAAAAAAAAAAAAAAAAAAGCAAGCTTTTGTTCCATTTGTGAAACTGTTTGTCCAGTGCCCAAGCAGGGTGTCACACAGAGAGGAGCAGGATGGGAAGAAGCTGCTTTGATTTTGTACCTACCTGTTTCTAATTTAGAAAGCCTTTGGGAAGAGACCTTTGAAGTAGTTGTCATAGTATAGGTGCTCTAAAGACATCTGTTAAGATATTTGCTGCCTCCTATAAAAGCAGCTGATACTTTTGACAAGGTGTGGAAGGCTAAGCAGAACCGCTTTTTCCTTTATTTTTTTATGATCCTGAAGGCAACAGAGTGGCCAAGCTCATGTTTTTCACTTGCAGTTCAGATTTGTTTTTTGTAATGCTTAAAAACCCTGCTTTAGTGAGAAATTCTATTCCCTTTTTCATAGATGCATATCTCCAGCCAAAAGGTAGTGCTACCAGAATGCTGGGAAAAGGTAACTTCTTTCTTTCTGGCTAAGTGTCCCTAAATGCTTGCAGAAAACCCATTAATAATGTTTCCTTTCACTGGGTTTTGCAATGTAGTTGTGCAGCTCCTGTCCTCTGCCACATCAAAACTGGTCAGTCCCGATCAGCCTAACTGCAGCTGACTGCTGAACATCTGCTGTTAAAAGCTTGTACCGGTATCGGTCACCCATGTTAAGATTTGTATCTTACTGAGATAATGCCTCGTGAGCAGTAGTAGTACTGGGAGGAAGACCAAATTGTTGGACCGAGTATCAAACAAACTGCGGTCTGGTGCAACCTTGACCCGTGGGTTTGATTTGGTTGGCCTATCCTTACCCTTCTGTTTAAGCATGCCGGCTGGATCATCAGGAATTCTGCCTTTTGTGACTAAAACTGGACTGTGCAGAAAACAAACTGGCTGCCATTGCTCTGTTGGCTGTGTTTTGTGCTACTCGAGCCAGTCCTGTGCTGAGACTGAGATGGCAAAGCAATGCCAATACTGAAAAGAAAGCTAAACCTATATTTCTTTTACTTGCTGTCTTACATTTCTTCCTCTGTGTTTTCTCTTGTTCAATTATCACAGAAATAGGAATAAACTTCCAGAGAAGGTCTTCTGTCAGCTAACTTCTTGTTCCAAAATTATCATTTGAGCCATGGTTGAAGAAAAGACCTTTTTCTGGGTAAAGGGAATGAAAGCTGTTGAAGTTAGTAGAAGCTTAATGAAAAGCCAGATACCAACAACTTGTTTGATTTCTACATCTTTGGCAAGGACTTTAAAATACCTCTCATGGTAATTATGGTGTAGGATTAAACAAGCTAATTCTTTTATACCCCTCATTGCAGATGCTTTCTTTGGGAGCAGGTATGTGATGTACTTGCATGTTCTCTGTCACTGATGGTTTTGAAATGAAGACTTCTCAGGCATGTGTTTTATGTGAAGCGCTGCAGAGACTCTTGCAATAACCAGTCTGAAGAGCGGGGGGAAAAGGGGGAGGAAATCCTTGTGGGGCTTTGTTCCTCAAAATGGAGTTGACACCTTTCATACCATCTCCACCCTTGAATTCTCAGAACACCACCAAGATGGGACAAAAGTCTTATGCGGCTTGTGGAGTGTGTCATCTCTAGGGGCCTTGGGGCGTTAGAGATTCGTCACATCTTATATTTGGTTTCTTCAGATGCAGTAAAGGCAACATTGAAAAGATGCTGCTGGAGCTTTTGTCCCAGCAGGCAGGTTGTTCAGTCGGCCTGGAATGCCTGTTTGCTTCCATCTCTTCAGTAGATGTCTCTGCCGGTGACTTGACCTGACCTAGCCTGTGTTTCCTTACAAAAATGGAAAAGTATCTGCACTTACTGACTCCTTTCAGGGGTTAATCTTCCTCGGCTGCCACAAGCTCATTAAAGGATTTGTAACTTTGCTGGCAGTCCTCCTTTTTCTCAGCCTCTTAAGGCAAAAGTAAACTTTGAGTTCAAGGATTCTACTGTTATTTCCTTTGCGGACAAGAGAAATGACATTTTACAGCCATGGGAAAAGACTCCCTGCCCCTCAAATACAGAGATGAAGAGGTCAAGAAGTTCAAATTCCAAGGGGGTGCAGAAGCAAACATTCTGTGGGCTGGTCCTGTATAAACAGTGTAGTTTGAACCTTTTCAAATGCTATTTGCCAATTAAATTGTAAAAAGTAATTTTCAACTTTAATTTGGGAAATGGCAAGGGCACGGTGTATAAATACGGCTCGTATTGTCATTACTCGCTAATAATAAAGGTTAATGTTTGTTAGGTTTGGTATTTATTACTTGCAGTAATACACGTTTTGCTTTGACCAACACTTAAGCACACGGTAAGGATCTCTCTGACTTGCAGATTTGAGTTGCAGCTTAGCAGTATCTCTCAGTGGGTACTTTCTATTCTCACCTTGCTGGCTAACAGCTTCCTTCATTTTAAGCAGAGGGCCAGACCGTTTGCTTGCACTTGCTCTTTTTGGCAGACATGCTGTAAGAAATAATCTCACTGTTGTCATTCTTAAGTGGACCTTACTTGCATTTTGGGGCATTGCAGGAATGCTGCAAGTGGAGTATGAGCGGGCAGCCTTCTGTGAGGGCTGGGTTGTGCTACTGGATTTCAGGACCTTTGCATCTTGTGGGAGTCAGGCTTAGATGACCACATAGTTTTTAATGCCCACAGTCTCTATGGCTTTTAAATATGCTTTTTTTCACCCCATCACAAATAAGGCTTTTGAAAGATCTGTGGCCTTGCTACAAGTTTTGCACTAGACCTTCCTGAAGAGTGAGCATTGTTTAGTAAGGCAAAGTTGGGGTATTTTTTTAATCACCACTTTAACCAGAGCTGTTCAGAGACTCGTCATAAGCTTGTAAATGCTGGGCATGCCATTCTGTCCAAAAGGTAGCCAGGAAAAAGCTACCAAGGAGTCGCTTCTTAAGGAACTTCTGAAGGAATTTCCATGGCCTCTGAAGAAAATTTGACTACACAGAATTAGTTTTTTTTTTTCAGATAATTCAGGAGCCAAGGTTTTTAACAGGGCCTGCTGAAAACTGGTGATTTCTGTGGTACACAGGCAGCTCCTCTTTCCGTTTGGGGAAGGAACATCTCAAATATGATCTCCTTTTTGTGTCCAAAATTCGGGTTGCGTTCCACTGCTTGGTTATGAGGAAGGGGTTACCAGGTAGCTTTGGCTTTGGAAGATGGCATCTTTAGTGTGCTCATGTCTAGCTAAGGAATTGAGGGACTGAATGCTGCAGTACTCTACGGGGTGTAATGCTCTGTGCTACTGACTTCTGATGTCTAACTTTAATAATGTACCAAAATAAAAAAAAAAAATATGTAAACCAACTTTTAATTAGTCCAACGTGAGATATTTAGGTATTTCACATCTGAGTGTGTGTTCATATAGGTATGTTGAAATTGATTTATAGCGGGGAAAAAGGCTGAAACGGTATCTTGCTCAGGGAGAAACCACTTTTTTAAAGGTCAAGGAGCCTTTAAAATGTATCTGCTCCCGGACTCAAGGTGGTCGACACGGTAGAATCTTTACCGTATTTATTCATACTAAATGTGCTCAGAGTTCTCCTCAGTGGAAGCACTGTGGTGGCCAGCCAAGAATTTGTAGCCCCATGGTGGAAAGTCCTGGCAGGCTCTCTTCTGAGTTGTTCAAGAGCAGCGTTTTGGCTAGAAAGATAACAGCATCTTTCTGATTTAAGAGTGGAAGGGAGAAAGAGAACAGCTGGGTTTAAACGACCTGTAAGTGGGCGAGAGGAGATTTTCTAAAAGGTGAGAAATTAGCAAATGAATGACGCTGGGCTCCCGGGACGTGGGGCACACCCGAGCCTCAAGTGTCCACTGAGCCGCAGAGTCCCCCTGGTACTTAGCTTCAGCAGGGAGCGCCTGGAGCTCTGCTCCGACAGGAAGTAAGGCAATGTATTTATTCTACCTGGAGTTGGAAGATGCGTTGGAACTTCTGAGGTTTACTCCAGACTCCCCAGTGGTTCATTTTGTTCCTGACTTTTTCACACGCTAGTGAGAGAAGAAATGTGTAGCTTTGTTTCCCAGAAGTTCCCTCCCAAGATGAACCCACAGGAATTATTATCAGACTAGGAGATGTCTCAGGGCTACGGCAGCACTGTATTTTAGTGTGAGGAAAACTACTGAACTGGGCAGTGGCTGGAACTGGAAATCACGGCTAGAGAGGTTTTTAGAGTTTATAGTGGCAGAAGTTAGTCTGTGGAGAGAAGGTAAAATGACCAGATCCTAGTAGGTAATAGTAGAAGAGACTGTATATTTAAATTCCTTACTTAAGGAGTTCTCCTAGTGAAATGCACCGTGTCAGTCACCTTTTTCACATTGTTGGCTTTCATCGTTTCTCAGCTGAAGGAAGTGACTGAGCTGGCTGCTGGGTACAGGTGAGTTCAAGAGCCCTTTGCAGGCACTAGCAGAGGGAGTTTGCCTTGTCAGTTGGTGCTGGATAAATGCAAAAGCAGCAGCCAGCAGGTGTCAGGTGTTACAAGGGGAGCACTCTTTAAGGAAAAGCACAGAACATTGCAAAGGTGGCGAGATCGTAACCCTCGCCCATGCACACTTCTTCATGCTCTCATTTTTCAAACAGTGCTCAGTTTAGATGCTCAATGTCCTGGAAGCTGCTGGCTTTGGTTTTAAAGATCACTTAGTGATTGATTACTGTTATCATGTTCTCTGTCCATAAGGACCACAGACCTCGTGAGGGCAAGTTCTTCTCTGAAAAATAAAACTTTATGAGATGTTTGAGAAACAGCTGCATTCCTGCTGCTTCTGAAAGTGCTGTTGTAACTCCTGTATTATAAAACAGAGGCTGGGTGACAACAATACCTAAGAGCAGTCTTGTTTCGGCACTGTACAGCTACGTCAAGGCCAGGTTTCTCCTGGTTTAGTATCTTGTCACCTAAGCAGTTCAACATCATAAAACCATTTCCCTTTAGTGGAGCCGTGCAGGTTTATGTGGAGTGGGTGGGAGAATCTAAAGCTGCTTTTAGTCAGCCTGGGTGTTGGTGGGAATGTATGCAGTGATAGTGAAAGGCTTGCATCTGGTTCCTGGTAAATGCAGTGCCGTGAAACACAATCGTCTGTGTTGAAGGGTTATCTGCCCCATGTGGCTTTAAAGTGATGCCCCCCTTTTCACCTTTGATCTTCAAGCTATAATTAATCCTTAATTAAATTTGGACTGGACTACACAACGGCGTTCTCTTAGGACATTCCAATAGCCTTTTAAAGGGAAGCGTATGTGGCACCATTTGACTGGCTCAAGTCCTGTTCTAACTTGTCCTCTTTGCTTCCATCTTCTCTAGCACCTCTTCCCAATGCGCATGTTGAGTACTGCAGCACAGCAAAAAGAACGACTGGGAGCAGAATCCCTGCACACAAGACAGTAGTGTTCGAGTTGGGATTTTAATGTAGCTACAGAAGAAGGTGAGGAAAAGAGCCATACCTGACAGCTGAAGTAAAATGATGTGGTGCTGTCTGGCTTACTTGCTTCCCGGGAAGTCTGTGGTTGTGAAATGGCTGTTTCCTCAGCACTCTCTTCTTCACCTGTTACCTCATACTGTGAGGAGATGTCTCCACTTCTTTAGACTTCTCTGCCTGGTAGCCCTTTATTCAATCCATCCGTTTTCTTGCTTCTTTGCTAAAGGAAAATTAGTTTCAGAAAGACTATTTGTGTCAATCTCTTACTTGACTGGGACATACTCGAAGTCCATGCTATGCACTAGACTTGGCAGCACTGGCATCTGATGCACTGATGATGATGTTCTGGTGCTGAAATGTTGTTTCGCTTGTGGTGCATCTTGGTGGAATTACTTTGTAATGAGACATTTACACCAGAGAGGAATTATGTCCCTTTGTGCCAAAAGGCTGGCTCTGGTGCTTGCACGAGGACATGTATTTGCTATTGCTCCCCAAGGTGTTTGTAGTTTTCCACATTCTAACCTGACCCTTTAAAAGCTCTTGATTGATTGTCTGGGGAGGGTAAGGTCTAGGGGAGTGTTCTCCTTTTTTTTTTTTTTTTTTTTTTTTTTTCCCCCCCCCCCCCTTCTCTCTTCCTGATTCTGGATGCAACACAAGTGTTCTGTAATTTATTTTAGTTACCTGACTTGAATTAATGCCTATGACAATGTTCTGAAACGGCAAAGAAGTGTCAGAACACACAAAATGCCTCTATCTTGGTTGGTTTCTAGTGGCTTGTTTGTGGGTTTTTTGTTTTTTGGTTTTTGTTTTTTTTTTTTACTCCATGCTCAAAGTTATTTTGGTTTTAACTACTGCTTCAACATAGAAGTGAGGGTGATCTTTAAGATCTTTGTTTCTCCCAGCTAGCTTTTGAGACACTGGATTTTTGTTTAAGTAGTGGTATCACTTGCTAGGAAACCATAACTCTTAAAATTACCAACTCTGTTAGTAAACTCAGTGGGATTTTTCTGGGTGTTTTAGTGTTTTGTGTGTTTAATAAAGTTAATATTTGATTTTTTTTTTCCAATGTGTAATGCCTGTTGTTGTGTTTCTTTCTAATCCTAAAATCAGTGGCCTGCATTGAACGTTATTTCATGTACTTCCTGTACATAGAAACAAGCTGAAACACCCAAGTGTTTCAGTGCAAGACAAATGCTAGGCTTCAGATGGTTTTTATCTTTAATCAGAAGGAGACTGAAGGCAAACCCAATTATTTTAGCTGTTCATAGAGTAGAAAGAAAATTTCCTTTGCTAAGTGTTGGAATTTGAGAGGAGCACTTGTCTAATCATTAATTCTATTTGTGCAATACTCGACACTCTCTCCAATGTCTTTTTGCTGCTGTTAATTTGAAACGGTTCCAGGATCTTGCCATCCCAGGCTGCTGCCCAGGCCCTCTGTACCAGTGTGTTCAGTGTAACTTGCTCAGGACTTTTTGGAATGTCAAAAAAAGCTACCCCAAGACACCTTTAAAATTCCCTTGGGCAGGTGGTGTTTGCTCAGTCTCCACAACTTTTGCAGGAAAACTGTTAAGTGTGGATAATCTGGCAGGGCACCGGTTAAAGGTTAGCTCATTTGAACTTCACCACACTGTTTTAATTGTATGCAAATGTAATTTCTGAACATGTTAGTGTGGCATCCTCATGATGCTGTCCTTTGAAGCACACATTAAAACCTGCTCTAAAATGGGAAGCAGATGTGGCAGAGGTGTAATTCTAAGACATTCTTCAGCAGAAGAACAGTCAAGTTACTATTGGGAGTTTTGAAAGTCTCTCTTCAAAACAGTGACCAATATGATCCTTTTTTTCCCCTGTGGAGTTGTTTGTACAAAATCTTGAGACGTCCTTCTCAAAAGCCAGATGTACACTGCAGAATGTGCTGCTGGCGTTTTGGTGGCACTGAAACAGGCAGGACTTTTCAGGAAGGTCAACGTTTATGCAGTCTCATTGAATAATCACCTTCAGGCACTGAGTTCTCCTGAACGAGGTAAGTGAGTAACATCTTTATTATCACAGAGATTCCTGAGGAATTTCCTTTTTAGTAGGGGATGGAGGTTTCACATCACAATAGCTGAAATCCTGTCTATAAATCAGGTCCTTCTGAGAGACTTCATCTAAGCATGGCTCGTGACCCATGCCAGCACTCCTCCTGTGGCTCTTCCCCAGGGATTTATGCAAGAGTTCTCTCATCCTCCGGTTTTCATTGGATGTGGATTCCCAAATGATTTCAAGTTCCCCTTCAACTTTCCTAGAAAGAGAAAGAAACCCTCATTTTCAAGGAGCTTTTTAGCAGTACACAACTACAGCAGGTGAAGCAGATTACAAAGGCCATAGACTTAATGCTTGAAATGACCTGTGTGAAATCTGTTCTCATTCTGCTTTTTAAATGGCCACTAAAGATGATGCTGAGATGATGTGATCAGGGGAGATTGGACCTGTGCAGTAAGTTGGATTAAGTCCACACAAAGCGGTGCATTTGAGATCCAGATCACCGAAGTGCTGCTGTCCATCAGGCTGGGCTCCACCAGGATGACAGCTCCATGCCCTGTGACACGCTGGCCACCAGGCCCCTCCTGGCAGCTGCCACTCCGGCTGAAAGCTTCTGGTCAAACCTAGTGTTCAGATGTGGGGCTCAGCTAACTCCTCACTGTGCAGCTTGAGGAGATGAAGGACAGCCCTTAAGGCACTGTCACCTTGTGGGCTGCTCTCTCCAACTTCCCAAGCATAAAGGAACAAATCACTTAACCTTTTTCTTGAAAAAAACCACAATTTTTCAAACATGGCAGCTGCTGGGATTTACTGATGCTGTGTGTTCAGCCACAGACTTTTACTGAGATCTGTTTAGTCAAGGGTAAGTGCTTAGGTTCCCTCTGACTCAGCTCTGTGCATGTTAGAATGTAAAGTAATAAGGAAATCAAGGTCAATGGACCTGTAAAACAAAGTCATTACATGGAAAAGGCACAGACAAATCTGAATGCCCCAGACTGTGACACAGTTGCTTCAAGCCATTACCTGAAGCTCTGAATCAGAGCCAGTCTTTTGCACAAAGCCTCCTCCCTCCCAGATTATAAAACTGAGAAATCATTACAAAACATCAATGCTTTGAGCTCAGCTGCTGCCAGGCTGCTTTTCTGCCAAAGGGTGTACACTAGAAGCTGTCCCCTAAGCAGGTGTTGCAGTAGCCCCAGGTGATCAGTAGCACTGAGAATGAGGTGGTAAAATGCAGCCCTGAAGCAGTGCTGGCTCATTCTGTCTTTTGCCTTATGACTGGATATTGAGATAGAAGATGGACAAAAAAGAAAGCTTACTGAGAAAGACTATCCTGATACTATTGCTTGAAATGAAGTTTTGGTGGTGGTGGAGAGCGTTAAGCATGAAGAATGGAATTAAGAGCAGAAGGTAGCAGGTGAGCCCAAGCCTCTGCCCATGACTGTGCCAGGCTACATTTCATGAGTTGAACCTTAAAAAATACTAAGCATCAATCTCTCATTTCTGAAACACCAAAACTGAAGATGACTTTGTTCTCACAAAGGTTGCTGTGAAACAAATTTAACCCAACAGTGAGTACCTACTGCTAACAGTTACTCAGCATGTGCTTCAAAACACTTCACAAAGGCCATCTTCTTTATCCTTGGCTGACGTTTTGGGGGATGTGAGGCATGAAGAGTGAAGTAAC
The DNA here is from genome assembly GCA_013396675.1 of Eubucco bourcierii. NCBI lineage: Eukaryota > Metazoa > Chordata > Aves > Piciformes > Ramphastidae > Eubucco > Eubucco bourcierii. The sequence goes on along the minus strand of VWZE01004761.1, from coordinate 1,222,529 downwards.
ACAATGGAACTCCCTCAACAAACTGTCCCAAGTGTCACCTGCTGACTGGCTCTGGCCCTTTGTATTGTGATGGAATGTTTTCAGCATCTTGTTTTGTTTTTAACCTCAAAAGGGACAAGCTCCTGCTTGTTCTTGCCACTTGTCCCCACTTGTCCCCAGCCAGAGTCTGTGCAGACTGCACAGCATGACAGAAGCCTGGTTTACCCTCACCGCAGTGCAGAACACTGCCCAGACTTTATTTCATCTGCTAATGTCTNTGGCTGAGCTCGAAGCAGAGAAAAATGGAAGTAAAATGCTGAGGATGAATTTTTAAAGGGGAGGGAGCTGCAGAGCTGAACGTGCTCGCTGGAAGGAGCAGCCACAGCTCACTGCTGGCAGGGGAGTGCCCTGCAGGTGCCTCAGGCTCCACACACAGCACGCTGCAGCTACAACTCAAGGTAAGACAAGGGGAGTTGTGTCTCTGGGTTTTTTTGTTTTGTTTTAAAATTGGAGCCTGATGAAAACACAAGAAGAGAGTCGACAGAGCCAGAGGCTGTTTATTCTTTCTAGTCACAACCTCCCTGCTGCCTTAGGAACCTGGTTTACACAGCAGCTGTACTTTTCCCTGGATCTTGTGCTCCACAGGGCAGTAGCTCTCACTACCCTTCTCTTGCATCTTTTCTCATCGTGCAGATAATTCCTTCAGGGTCTGCAAACATCACCATTCCTGGCTGTGACTGCAGTGACACTGCCCTGCAGAGATGACAGCTGAGCAGGTAACCCTTGCTTGCTCTTGCTCAGCATTTAACGCTAGATCCACACTCAGTAGTAAATGTGCCTTGTGTCCAGATGTCTTTAGGAAAGAGCCTTAAGTTTCTTTTCAAAAATGTAGTCTATTGTTACTGAAATGAGTACAAATAAAAACTCGATTCAGTCTCTAACTCGGCCAACATGCAAAGTTTTATATCCCGGGGAGAGTAAGTAAAAGGCAACGCTGTACTGCTGCTTGACAGACCCTTCTGGTGAACTCAGTCCATTCAGCCTTCATCTCTGAGAGCCTAACATGGGCTCCTGGCTCAAGAACTGAGTTTTCACCTGTCCTGTAGCAATTTGTTGGTCTTTCTGATTGGACCGATTTAAATAATTTTTATCAGGATTCCAACTGCACAGGTAACTTTACAGGTCACACTGCTCCTCTCCCTCGCCTGTGAATAGCTGTGAGGCTTTTCTAATAGTGACCCTTGTCTGAGGACAGTTTCATGACTAAGGCTTTCTGACCTGCACTTGAGCAGGTACAACGTACAGCAGCTGCACCTATCTCCAAGTGCTGCTCTTCTGCAGAACCCTAGGAAATGCATTGTGACCAAGACAACACAGATATAAGTGTCCTGTGGAACAAGAGTTCAGGCATTTATGAACTCAGCTGTTAACCCCAGAGCCACATGGACAGCTTTGGGGTTTATCTGAAACATGCATTTAAGGAAAGGCAGAAGATAGTGGCTAATAGAACTGCTCTCTAAACAATAAAACTGTCACAGTTATCAGCTGCCTGCAGACCAGAAACTGATACTGCTTTCTTGTAGGTTGCTTCAGGCAAAAGGTTGCTGTGAATTTTCCAAAACAGGCTGTTAATTACTGAGCAGGCTCTACACAGCAGCTTTGAGGAAGGTAAATTTGCATATCTTTAGAAGCTTTAAAAGCTTTTATTTATCAAAAGAACTATTCCATCTATATGCATTCCCTCTTGGAAAACAAGGGGAAAAATTCTGCTCCCTTGGATGCAAAGAGTAAGTAGTGCAGCCCCTGGCTTGTGTCCTCAAGTGAAAGGTGATGCAAGAGGGGGGAACATTTTAAAGTCATCTTGGTTATGTTTTATGAAGCCCACCTTGGTTTGCACGTAGACTTGTTAAAAAGGAGGAGAGAAGAAACAAAATGAGGAAGCAGATGAGTATTGCTACTGCGTACTAAACAAAGGTCACTTTTGAACCTGCTGTGATCTGCAGGAATGTTTCTGGGTGTGCTGTGCTAAGAGGGTCCTGCCCAGAGCTGTAAGGTAGGGATGTCCCTCTCTGATGCAGTGTCTTACTGAATCTCTGCCTGAGTTTCCAGGCCCGAAGTGGCATCTTCCCTTGTTTTACAAGAAAACTCCCCACTCCCAGTCCAGACAGGACATTGTGGTGATCAATAATTTCATGGCAGCGGCTGTCAGGTTTAGTATAATTTCCTGACTCCTAAAGAGAATAATAAACTACGACCTTGTCCTAATTGCCACAGACCCTATTACAAAGTCTGTTCTCATCTTTCTGGCAGCAGACTGGAACAGCAGAATCCCCTCCTCCACCTCCTGGACATGCTTCTTTTGATGTAGTCCAGGGTGGGTTGACCTGGGCTTGCCAAGCCACACTGACAGCCAGAGCTGTGGAATAAGCCAAAGCACTACTTTCTCATGCAGATTTTAGAGATGGGGAGGATGTTCCCAGCACAGTTCCCAGCTCCTCACACCTGTTTAATAGCACTGTATAAAGGAATCAAGAGGCACTGTACTGCCATAAGGTAGATGATGCCAAGCTCTCTGTTTCTATTGTCATCATTTCACCATGGCAGAAATGAGTTGCACGACGACTGCTTAATTACCTCTCCTGGACTGTACCCTACAACTCTGGTGGAAAAGCAAGAGCTTGAGCTGTCTGTGGCTGCCCTCAGCCCTTTCACTTCCCAGACCTCACTAGGTACTGCTGCCTGTGCCTGACCTTTTCTGCTGCAGCACTTCATCGAGGCTTTCCTGCTTGTCCTGCAGCAGATGCTGGAGGTGCTTCAGCTCTTGCTGGTACTGAGCAGCCTTCTCCGCAAACTCCTGCTCCTGCTCCGTCATTTTCAGACTGATATCTCCAAGCTTCCCAGACACTTTCTTTCTATATACCTGTAAGGGTTAAAGAGAACAGCAAAAATGTGACTGTGTGTGAATTAAGGACAACTCCCTACTCAAAAGCAAAAGCCAGAGATACTAAATTACAGTTTAATCTGCACACGAATGTTGCCCTGCTTAACTGTGTCAGGTAGGTTGTGTTTTGCGTACCTATTTGTTCAAGACTGCGCTTGCACTTTGTTCCACACAGAAACCCAGCCTGAGTTCCACACCATGTGTTTATCTTAGGAGTGAAAAGAACTAGTTGCAAAAAGCGGGTTGGTTTCCAAGGTGCAGATGCTACACTTTGCAGCACATTGCTGACCTCTTGCCCAACAACACACCGACCGGTGCATGCCATGCGAAAGTGCTTGTCTTCTGGTGCTTGGTTAATCGGAACGCTGAAAGGGCAGCAGCCTCATATGGCAGGTGGTGTATGCTGGCTGAAGTTCAGATGAAGGCAGCCTCCAGTGCCCAGTGACTGCACTCTGGAACAACAGCCCCATTTCCTTACCCAAGCACATCAGGAAAGGGAAAAGGCAGCTTGTGCATTGTTACACATTGCTGCGTGTTGATGCTCTCAACAAAACCAACAGGTAGGATCCAATATTAGCTTTTTACTCTTGATTACAAACAATGTTTAAACTGTTACTGTGTCTGCAAGAACATGATGTTTGATGTAGGCTACAGGACAGATTTGACTTTTGGGAGGGAAGCATCAACTGCAAACTGTTTAGTGAAGCTTTAAAATTACTGCTATTAATGTCTTGCTAATGTAAAGTTTTATCTAAGCTGTTACCTCCTAAGTTTGGGGTTTTTTTTTTCCTTCATGTGAATTTCAGCAAGAAGCCTGAGCGTGTCTTGAAGGAATAGAAAAATGGCATTTTCAGGTAGGTGCTGCAAGCCGTGTAATCCCTTCCACAAACTGTTTTCCTTCTAGCTCTTACAGAATCTGTCATGTTGGAGTTACACTTTTTAGAAGTAGTAAGATGGTGACAAACAATAATGTAGAACATTAATCATAAGGCTGATATCCACAGCTTCTGTTTCCTGTCTTTGCCTTATGAGTTCTAACCCCACAGTATTAGAAGCCTGCAAGTTAATATCACATTACACCACTTTTTACATTGCTAGAGAGGTCCTCAAAATGCAGTGAGGTGCTTGTGCCTGTGATGTTCCTCTGAGCAGACGGCGGCCTAGAGCTAGCCTGCAGGAAGAGCAGAGCAGACAACAGCTGGACTTTGACCTCTCTCAATGTCCCCACCAGCTCTGGGCAGCAACCTGCAATGCTCTCATTAGGGCAGGTACCCGTAATGATTTCTAGGAAGCAGAGCGAGCCTCCTTCCGGCACACAAAGGGCTGATAAGCAAAGCAGCTACTGCTGATACTAATTTCTGTTATCAGGTGGTCACAGATCGTGCAGCAGCTGGAACTCTGTTTCAAGCTGTGCTCTGCCCGAGCTGTTTGAAGCCTGTGGTTCCAGCACATCCCACAGCTGCCACTGCTGGCTTGGCACCTGCTCTTCCCTGCCAGTGGCACCTGTCACATGCACAGAGAGGTTGCAAAACCACAGGGGAACAGAGGGCAGAAGTGGACCATTGCTGACCTCGTGAGACTCAGGCATGAAACTGCATAGGAGGGATCTGTGTTTCTGATCCATCTCCTGTGGCTGGCTGCAGCTCGGTCTGTTTGAAATTGCAGAATGGCTCAAGTTGGAAGGGACCCCAGAGATCATCCACTCCAACCTTCCCACCATAGGTAGGGACATCTCTCAACTAAACCTGTTTGCCCAAGGTCTCATCCAACCTGGCCTTGAAAACCCCCAGGGAGGAGGAAGCCACAACCTCCCTGGGCAGCCTATTCCAGAGTCTCCCCACCCTGGTACTGATGAACTTCTTCCTCAGCCCCACTCTAACCCTGTTCTCCCTCAGCTTCAAACCATTCCCCCTTGGCCTGTCCCTAGACACCCTCATGAAAAGTCCTTCTTCAGCTTTTCTGCATGATCCCTTCAGCTATTGGAAAGCAGCTCTAAGGCCCTGCCAGAGCCTTTTCTTATCCAGGCTGAACACCCCCCAGCTCCCTCAGACTGTCCTCATGGCAGAGGCGCTCCAGCCCTTGGATTATTTTTGTGGCCTCTGGACTTACCCCAACAGCTCTGTACCCTTCTTATGCTGGAGACACCAGAACTGGGGGCAGTATTCAAGATGGGAGTCTCACAAAAGAATGCAGAAGCTACCTCAGCAGAACTTTATCAAGGTGAGTGAAGAGTGCCCAGATGGCTCCATACTTGCCTGTGGGAGCCCAGCCTCGCTGGGGTGCCTCTGGGCACACTGATAAGCCAAGTTGCTGGCACTTACAGATGTTTAACAGCAGGTTACCGCCTTTAAATTGTTCACAACAGCCTCCTATTAGTTTTGTCTCAAGTGAAGCAGACAGCAGCCAACAGCCTGCTGGAGATGACCATTTTCAGGAAGAGAGTGATAACACATAGCTGGAGGTGTTCATGTTTTCCTTGGGAGCTGTAAAGGGTAGTCAGCCCAAGGTCATGGATCACAGGCACACAGCAAGCATCCAAGGTGGCCGCAGCAGCTGGTACTGAGGAGGACATAATTTACACTCTTCTAAAGCAGTTGCAGGAAGCTGTGCTCCAGGGCACCATAATCCTTTCACACATCATGTACTGAATTCCAAACAAACTGGAGACTTCTGGACAGAGAGTCAACAAAGCATTTCTATAGACACAGGCTGCTGGCTATGACAGATGGAATGATTCCATTCCAAGATCCTTGTGAGGCACTGAAGCTATTTTTTCTTCTCTCTTTTACCAGTAACAATTAGTACAGTCCCCTCCAAAAGAGAGCAATGACCAAGAAAACTGCCTCCACCGAATGCGCTACAGAAAAGCCCTGTGATGGTCCTCTGATGATAAGCACTGCATTGCTGATCTGGTAAGAGTTTAATTTCTATTTCTTAAAATCTCTATTCAGTTTTTGTGAAAAAGGTGTAGGCAAAACACAGAAACTCTCACATGAAAAAGTCAGCAAAACCAATGAACTGCTCTGATCTACTATAGTGTTTCAGTGGAAAAAGCTTCCTTATTTGGAGACTGATTCTGACACTTAGTTCACAGAATCACCTGGGCTTGAAAAGACCTTTAAGTTCACTAAGTTAGGCTGTTGATGAAGGGTAAATAGTTGGAAAATCAATAAAAAAGGGAAAAGCTGTTTATGCTGGAGAAACGTTAAAACTATGTGCAAAGGTATGAGATAGTTTTTGTGTGTACATGACTTGCTCTCACAAAATATGGTTCAGCATCAGATAAACAGCATTGACTTTGAGACATACATAAGATAAAACTGACACAGAAAGCGGAACGTCTGTTAGCTGAGGCTTACTTTATGAGCACCACTAACATAAATGACTGCAAACTCATCTGATATTGTGAAATAAATTTAAAGCTGGAATTATCTGAAAATGTAATCCCTCACAGGAGAAATAACTTCATAGAGGATATTTCCTTATTCTTATCTCATTCTATTCTTTAACCTATTCTTATCTTACTCCACTTCTTCTACCTAGTTATCTTTAGTCTTTCTTAGATCTCTCCTTCCCTGAAGGGGGGTATGATGAAGTATCCTGTTCCCATAAAGAACTTAAAGCCTCAAGTTTAGAGTTTCATCTTCCCCCTGCAGCGAGACATAGATAAACCCATGGTCTCTTAACACTAGACCCAAAGCAGCTTTTCCTAAATAAGCTCTTGAATGGGCTGCTGCCCAGAGGATCTGTGCCACATCTTCCCTGTGAGGAATGGCTGTCCCACCCAGCCTGCCTTCTTTTCCCCCCCAACAACTTCTGCAGTGCCTCTTTTCACATTCCCTCCTGTGCATCTGACCTCTAACCCAGTCTTGGATGAGCTTGTGCCTTTTGAGATACAAGGCCATGACTTCACCAGGCAGTAGCAGAGGATACCCAGCTATGTCTAAAGAGGACAGGATACAGACTCCTGTTGAGGCATCTCAAGTAATTCAAACCTGTAAACTAGAAGTGTTTTTCTCATCATAACCACAAGCGACTAATTCAGAGGATGTAATTTCCATTTCTTATCTTGTATCTCAGTGAAATAGCTGAGGATGGCTAAAAGCCAAAGCAGAACACCATTTTGTAAGATAAGAAATAGCTAACACGCACATTACCAACGGGTTTATTGCCCCTCCAGAAAGATGAATGCAGTTTATATACTTGTTATCACTGGAGACAGATAACACCTAAATAGCTCAGGAGAGCTTTACCCTGTAACCCTCCACACAGGGCAGTCACGCCCTTTGTGATTTCCTGAAGCAGCTGACAGTGCTGTTCCTCTAGCTGACAGAATCGGGCTGATGATACTTCTAATCTAGCTCATTTTACTAAGCAGTAAGTTTGTAGCCCTATAGGAAGCTGTTGCTGGTAGAACTCTGCACGAAGTGTGGAGACAAACATGTACCTTTCAAGTGAAGAATCCTTTTGCCCTTTCATGTTCACCTCCATTTTTATCAGCAGCACCTGAAAAAGCAGTGTGTGTAATATGGCCTGTCCTGTTTGAGAACCTGCATTACATGCCAGGGTGAAAAAAGCCTTGTAACTAAAGGAAACCAAACTCAAAAGTCTGGCCACTTACTCAGATTAAAGAGAATACTTTTTCATATATAGAACAAAAGAATCTTCATAATTTTCTACAAATTGCTGCAGAGACTAAAGGAATAAAGCTTCAGTTTGAGACAAGTGTCTCACCTGACTGGAGGTGCTGAAGAAAGGGAGGTGTTTGCAGCAAAAACATCAACCATGCTAGCTTTTAGCAAAGGCCACCTAATACGGTAACCAAGAAGTAACTGCTGCTTTAAGGTGTTTTGTGACTGTTTATGCTCTCTGCTTTTCTAACAAGAAAGAATAAAGACGTTCTGCAAATAGATTTGCCTTACTTTTGCTAATAGAAATAGTGCAATTTAAGAACTTATCTGGAGGCTGCTTTTTCTAGTTTGCATTAACAGATGCTGGCTAAGAAGGATTTTATACAATTGTATTTGCTTTTGCACCTAAAATTTACAGCACGTACTGCATGTAAATAATCCCAATCTCCTGCAAGTCCCTTCTCTGACCACTACAGAAGCCACAGATCTATCAAGTGGCAGAAAATCTGTGTTTATGCAGTTAGGTATTTTATGAAGGGTTCCTTGCAAATTCTAGCTATATTTCAGCTTATTGTGTTGATCCTGACAGGGAAAGAGCAGAAGGAGATGGTCTCTGTTAACATGGTGGAGCACCTTTGTCTCCTTTGATGCATGAAAAGCAGCATAGGTTCTGAATAGCAAAGTGCAAGTATGGAGACTCTGCTTTAGGATAAACTGCACAAAGAGGACAAAACAACTTCTTTTGAAAGGGATAGCTGTTACCTGTATATTTAATCCAACGTACCAGATGCTCTCCTCCTTTGAGTTTACAGTAAAAAACAATTTCAGCACCCCCTGCTATGCTGCAGTTACGTACTATGTATTTGTTTAGAGCTGTAAAGATCACCTGCAATGTGTTCTCTAATTAGGCTAGACGTTTGAACACTTCTGAACTTCTAAACCTCCTCCCCTATGGCCACGTGGAAGTACTTGATGGCAACTGTACACTCAAGTTAGTTCTACATTCTTCCAAATCTAACTGTAACAGCCTTCAGCTCCAAGCACTAGCACGGCCTCCAAAAGTAGGAGAGACCAAAACTGTGTGAGGCTACAGTACAAAAATGAACTACTACCAACATGCGAATTACAATTCGTTTAACAAGCAGATGTGATTCTCTATGCAATGACGTCGGTGCAGCAACCTGGCAACACTCTACATACAAACACAATAGAAAATGGTTATTTGTGAAAGCTATGATAATAATTTTGCCTTTCAAAAAATAATTCATAAGCCTTTCATAAAAACACTGACACAGATTAACCACTGTTAAAAAGCCCAAACATTTTACATAGCATTTTGCTTAAAGCAGTGCTCACCTTCACTTTTTCTTCCAGTCTTCCTAAGCGCAGACTGCCTTCCACTATTTTGTTGAGAACGCCATGATTCTCCTTCTCCAAGCACCTGGCCTGCAACCATGCAGTACACACAACTGAATGCAGTCACTGCCTTAAAGGGCGTACAGAGTATGTACACTGTTTTGAGCACCAATAGTCCAAAGAACCAAGATATAAAGAGAATCCTGAAAATTCTCCTAATGGCCAATTAGTACTTTGTCAGCTGACTCTCAATCCTATCTCACTAACAAAATAATACCTTTATTCTGAGAGGATCACAGCTACTAATGCTGTAAGCCCAACCAGTTCTGCATCTCCTACAGTTGAAAACAGGCAACTATTGCTACGAGTATTCTGAGCATGCTGCTGCGGTGTTAAGACAAGTGGCACACCTTGTACTTACAGGCAGTTCTGGATCTCTGATGATTCTACTATGGTGTGCTGAATATTTGAAAACAGATATACCAGAGACTCAAAGATAAGAACCAATTTCCCTAATTCCTAGAAGATATTTATTGTACCTACTTTTACATCCCTAATGTGCAGTTTGCAGTGGACAGGGATTTGAGCTGGGTCATCATAGTTCCTCTTCCAGAATTAGCAATTAACTTCTGTAGTATCTTTTTACCCAACACTGATGACAGTATTTGTTTCCTACTTGAACAGCAGAAGCAAAAGAAGCTAGTTTGAAGACATAACAGTCCGTAAAATTGTAATTGGGTCCAGGACCTTGTAAAGGAAATTAAGTGTGTCTGCAAAAAGCCCACTAACTTCAATGCCAGATGCTTCCACTAAACATAAGTTGTCACACTGACAGCTGACCAAAAAGGAGCTATCATGTGCCAATGCATCCACAGGAGAAGGCCCGTGCAGACTACTTCAGGATTCAGAAACACATATAAAAAATATATGACTGTGTGCTACGCGTCAGTATGTGTAGCTCCAACAACTGAAGCCAATCTCTGGAATCGGGTTAAAACAATATTTTAAACTTGCTCTATACTATTGCAGACCCTAAAGCTGATGTTAATTAAGGCTTAGTTATGTCATCTTCAGAAATTGTGGTTTAACCACTCTCCTACAAAACCGTCTGTTGCTGTCTTTTATCCTGTTTGCAAAAGCCTACTGAAATAAATAGCTAAGATCAAACCTTGAAATCAGAGTTTTAGTTTTTGATAATTCAGAAAAACAATAAATTGTGCTAGTAGGATGGTAACTGGGTAAAATACCAATTCAGTCATGTTAATTATTTAATTACCAAAAGAATAAGATGATCACGTTCCTGACCTATCTTCTCCACCAAACCAATGAGATTTGTCAGATAGTGATGGGCTGCAATTTCTTTTTCCATTGATTTCTCCAACTGCAGTTTCAAAAGACCTGTTTTCTTCTTTAATCGCCTATAAAATAATCAGAAAATCTTTGGTTTAGGAATAATGGCAGTAAAAGAAGTTGTATAGCACGTGCAAATCAACTTGTGCGTTGGCACACAGCTGCACAAAGATCTGCAACGCCCAGTGTCTCGTTGCCCACTTTCAGGGGCTGTTTTCCTGTACAACATCTTACGTGAATACCAGTTTGTGCAGTGGCTACAAGCTCACGGTTCTTAGGAATACATTCTTAGGAATATATTCTACTTTTTAAAGTGTTGTGAGCCCAACTCTGAACCAGCTCAGTGCACGAGCTCTGCAAGAAGCATAAGATCTATTTCAAGGCAAGTACATGAATGACTAATTCACATAGCTAACTACTGGCATTAAAGACACATTCTTAATTTGCACATTGGCACGCAGTGTGCATGAAAACGTAACACTCAGCAAAGCTGCTCGACAGCCAGGCCTTCAGATGTGACAGAGATGTTTTCAGGAAATGCTTTGTCTGTAACTGGTACAAGTGACAGGCTGTGAGATGTCAGGTAGTGTTTGCAGATATTCCTTTATTGCTGTTTTGGAAATACAAGTATTTCAGTGTAAGAAAATGAGAAAGGGATGTGACCTGTTTGTCTTTTGTGTTGCTTCCATCTCTGCTTCCAGGATCTTCTTCTCAGCCATGAAGCTCTTCTTCTCCAAAAGCAGTTTCTTGTTCTGAGCTTGCAGTGATGCCATCTTTCCCATTAGATCTTCCACCTCATGGCGCTTTTTCTCCTGCTCCTGCTGTAAGCAGCTGGAAAACCCAAAAGTGAAGTGGTCCATTACAGCCCTAGGTCAGTGCAAAGCTGGGTGACAGTAAGACACGGGCTGAAGGTACATGGAGAATGCTGCACATTCAGTGCTGCCAGCAGAGCTATGATCATCTTGTGACATATCAAATCATGCAGAATTATTAAAATAATTCATCCTGACTGCACCTGAACTAAATGTAAACAATAAGCATCTCCTGTACAGTCCAAATGTATTCCCTTATGTTTTTTTCTGTTTTCAAAGAAATTACTAGCAGTGCCAAAAAACAGGTCTGAGAACTTCCCAGGAATGCAGAGTATCCTAAGGCCTGGAAGCAAACATAGTTACAGAAGGTCTTTAGAAAAACATTACTCTGCCTGACAATACTTTTGTGTTTTGGTGTTTCGTGGTACTTCCATACTGTAAAGACTGGAGAAACTTAGTATTTTTAGTTTAGAATCTGAGGATCCTTCAGACGTTTTCCCAAAGACGGTTCCAAAAGAACGAGAATGTTTTATAAACATTGCTGGCAGTATAGAAATTGGACAAAAATGCTATGTTTAATGCTTCCTCTTCTATTTAAAAGGTACACTCAGCAGCACACACTTCACAGTGAACACTTCCACCGATGTCTCTAGATCTAGGATTTTCTTCTCTATGTTCAATTGTCTATAAAAAGCAAGACAGTATTTCTGAAATATTGTTTTACCTTTCATTGTACTTGGGTAGTTATCTGGATAAAGTTTCCACTTGCCACCTACCTACCCTGATGCAGCAACACGTGAATGCTGTGCAGATAAGCTCATACCTTCTGAGATCATTCACCAAAGCAAGGTGCTCCTCTGCTGCTATTCTGCTCTCCAGTTTGGCTCTCAGCTCTTCACAAGTAGAACGCAAGGCTTCCAACTGCTTCTGGTACTTTGATATCTCCTCTTCTTGACTCTGTTTCGTTTCTTCTAAGATTACTATTTGTTTGGTCAATTTTGAAGCTTTTGGGATGAAAAACCAACACAACTAAGTACAGCAGAACTAATTAAATCGCTTGAAGAACCCCCAACTTAAGCAGCACTATCTGAGTTCCATGTTGTTTGCAGCATTATGCAAATGGATTTGTCAGGTTCTGTTTTAACAGTGTGGATTTTTTTTTTCTCTTTCAAGCAGCTTGCTTTGGAAAAGCACCAACACTTCAAGACTGCTTTTTCCAGGGCTGTAAGTAATTTCTTCATTAAAAGTTTATTTTACTCTGAAAAACTCTCTGATGCAGGTTTTAGTAATTCAGGGAAAGCACCTAAAATGGAGCATGACTTTTGTAGCCTAGCAGCCAGGACACACATCTGGAGCCTGCCCACTTTCTCTTCACTGTTCTGCTTTTCCCCTGTTATATGCATTTCAGTCAGTGGACACCCTGACAAACAGCAGCAGGCACTTAATAGAAGATCAGGGCTCTTGTTTGCAACCTCCAGCAAGAGATAGCAGATCTGTCAGTGTTTACTAGGGATGCTCTGTACCAGGTCAAGCTATTCTGAGACTTGGAAAAGAGGAATACTTGATTTTGGGGTATTGCCTGGCCTTTGGCCCTGGGGTATGAGAAGCTGTTACCTTCCCAACACAGAAACTTTACATGCAGAAAGGAAGTATTTCTGGAACCAGATGGCAGACAAGTGCAACATTTCAGAACTGGACTTTTTCGCTTTGGGAAACTCTTCTCACTGGTGACTTGGGTTAATTGCACATAATTAAATATCTTTCAGAACATCCTGGTCTGTGAATTAAGATTTGGGTTTTGCTTTTTAAACTTCACTAAGATGTCTTACTTTCAGTTTGGGGATTTTAAACTATAACATGCTTGTTCTTTTTCTAATGTCCAGTCAGAAGGCTATGTATGAGATGCATTCAGAGGACTCATCACCAGAAAAGTTGCTCTTGGTCAGGAATAGCTTTACAGGACAAAGAGAAATCACACAGAACCACAGCATGTCAGGGGCTGGAAGGGACCTCTGAAGATCATCTAGACCAGCCCCTCTGCAGAGCAGGATTATCTATACCAGGAGTATCAAGCATTCTGAATTCAAGCAAATATCAACCTCTGATAAAACAGCAATAGGTATTATTACTTAAAGATGTGTGTAAATGTAAGCAGTACCAAATTATAAGTGCCAAATCAAATACTGCTACCCACAAGTATATGAAGTGATAAGCGTTGGTTACAAGATAGAAAATTAAAGACACCCTACAAATTCTAAAATGAATCTTCAAATAAGCAAAGAATACTACACAAATGGCGACTGTGAAGGTCAAAGCGCTATGAAAATGAGTGTACTGCAGCTACCAGTAGGCACCTTTTCAGAGGAAGCAAGTCACAATGGAGTATGCTGTGTAGTATCAATATGTGTGACTGACATTTCTCTTCAGTATCAGCTGACATCCAAAGATTGGTCTCACGTTAGTGCTACCTGCATCCATCAACACTTTGTAGGCATAACATGGAATAGCAAAAAATACTCCCCCCCAAAACCCACACAAAACCACAAAAAAACCCAAAAGCCCAATTCAGCAAGAAACCCCCAGACCCAAACCAACTTGCAGTACTGTCTTTGGTGTAGTTCAAATGATTTGCAACTCAAGCACTTTACCTTCTTGAACACGTTGTCTGTGACTGTCTTTTGCTTTAGCTTGTTGAATTTCAAGTTGCTCCCTCAACAACCCATTTTCTTCCAAGATCAGTTTGGCCTGAGTCTGCAGCTGCTGCCTGCAATGGTAACTGGCTTATAAATCAAACATAATTCAAATATTAACTGACATTCGAAGAAGTAACACAATCGACTTCCAACAACATAAACTTGTAAAATCACATTTGAAACTCTTAAAAAAGCAAATAAAAAACCCTAACTGAAAGCAATGCCAGGATCCAGGGTAAGCTGATGAGAGACATGAACTCACAACCCTCCAAATGTAAATGATTTAAAATAATTTTTAAAAATATTTGACTATCTAAAGCAACAATTCCCTATAGAAAGAAGAAAAAGAAAAAAAAAAAAACAACCAACAAACAAACTATGAATTAGAACTGTAGCATCACAGAATGATTGAGGTTGCAAAGGATCCCTGGAGGTCATCTGGTCTAACTCCTGTGCTCAACCAGGCACATCCAGAAGCTGCCTAGGAGCACCTGCAGATGGTTTTTGAATACCTCTAGGTATGGAGACTTTAGAACCAATCTGGACAGTGTGTTGCAGCACTGACAGTGAAAAACTGCTTCCTTCTGTTCAGAGGGAAGCTCCTGTGTTTCAGCTTGTGTCTGTCACATCTTGGTTGCCCCAGGGCAACACTGAAAAGAGCCAGAGTCCCCTCAGCCATTTATACGCAGCACTAGATTCCTCTTGGGGCTCCTCTGGGCCCAAAAGTCCCAGCCCTCTCAGGCTGCTGTCAGCAGCATATTGGCACTCTTAGCGAAGTGTAGAATTGATGTAGCCTGCAAGGTCTGGGACAGAATTACAGTTGGCTTCAGCTGCCAAACTGCACATTCACCATTTGGTCCTTGTGCTCTGGAATTATTTCAGGCATTGCAGATCAGCATTGCTCCAACAAGACAGAAGTCATAATTCTCTTAGCTCTTCAGCAAAACTTAATTTGCTTGAGGAGAACAAACTTTTTCCTTAAGACTTGTAATCTTTGAAGTTTGCGCACGAAAAGCAAAATTATGAGTGGCTTTCAAAGTAATTTCTAGTCATGTAACTTGCCATTCTGTGGGGGTAATACAGTTAACTTTATTTAATTGCTCATGCAGGTCTTCATTCTCCTTCACCAACTCTTCAACTCGTATTCTAAAATTCTTCATCTCCTCCTGCAAGGCAAAGGTTGCCACATGAAATTCTTTAGAGGTAAGCATTTTGTTTTAATTTTCACATCATCAAAAATGGTTATTCTCATTCTTCTGTTAACTGTCAGTTCTCTTTCTACTCACTCATCTCTTAATTCAGATGTGCATCCTTCTGTATTTTCATCAATCCAGTAATACTAAGAAAAGTTCAGATGTTTGAATTGTGACACATTTTTGCTACATGTTATTTGAATTAAGGAAGGTGTAGATCCTTGCAATACGGATTAAAATACCTGAATCCTGGAAATTCCTAGATGGTACTGTATGTTTTCAGTATGAATATGAGTATGGCAGGACAGTACAGTGATTTTTGCACTGATGTAAAGCACTCAGCGCTCTCTGCTCATTTTATGGCTTAATATTTTCAAGTACATAAATTATTTTTTAAAACTATGATAGTTCTGGTCTAAACCATTCTTCAAAGATTCAGTGATAAAACCCCCAAACTTTCTAAAGAGCAAGAAGAGCTGCCATTCCTTAGTACTCACTCTGTAGATATCTAGAAAGAAATATTACTCTACCACAAAATCCAGAACTGTAACTAAAAGTGCAGCTATACAGGGCACTGAATCCCCACTGTGAGTGCCCATAGTAAATTCTTCCTACCACTGTGTTTGTGGTTTACTCTAGTTAGAGAGCACAGCTCTGGTACCTCTCAGTGAAATGCCTGCTTTTGCATCTGTGAACAATGTGACAAAACCAAGCACGCCGAGCAGGTAAGACAGCACAGTAACTGTGCATGGAAAAGGAAAACAAAGTAACATTTAGTTTTAGGCAGAAAACCTCTCTGACAATTCCATTCTTCAGAATGTCAGACTTTTATTTGTGCTGTCAAGTATACTTTCTTTCAATGGCAACTCACCTCATGTTCAAGATTTATATCTTCCTTTTCTCTTACTCTGTCTTCATATGCTAACAGAAGAGGTGACAAGTACTTCATATCCAACTTTAAAAAAAACATACAAATCAATTCAATCATAATCTCCTCATTATGTTTTACTTCTGCTATATATTACTACTTTTTTAAGCTATCCATGGGGTTTGTATATGCAGGACTTAAACAAGCACACAGACCACCATGCACAAAAGGAAGCTCCAGAAGCACTTAATGGTGCCACTTTAGGAACAAGCTTTGGAAAGGACAAGGCTGGATTACAGGCAGCTGCTAGTTTTCCTTATCTGCAGCACAGCATCATGTGGATGCAAACTGAGTACAAAACCAAGATGAAACTACACTTAGTTAATAATAATAAAAATTAGCCCAGATTCATTAGTAAGTGGGAAAGGAATTTTTACACTCTGAAATCTGCAGTACACATTCATGTGATTCTTGGCTATTACAGCTAGAAAAGCAGGGCAGAAGGAGGACTTCCCTATTTCTGTATAGCGCTGAAAAACACCGAGAAAGCAAAATTTAAAATTTGATTAGCGCTTCAAGGAGAAATTGTTTCACATACTACAAACTCATTCAACTTCACACACTATTTGTCTTGTCCTTGCCAGAAGTCTGTAGGCTGCTAGTGGACCCATGACCACTCCTACCATCAGACTCACTGAAATACGCTGTTTTCTTTCAGCAGCAGGTAAGCATGGGACAGGTAAGTGAAGATATTGTATTACTTACCAGCCATGGTGGTGGTGGTCCTCTCATGGGTAAACTTTTCAGTTTTAGATGCTAAAATAGTTTAAAAAAGATACTGAAATTACTTTCTGCTTTTTGGAGCACCAGTTACTGTCCGCTGCAGTCACCACAAGGTTATGTTTCTAAGGAACATTGCTGCAGATGCAACATACACCTTACGAATAGAGCTGAAAGCCTAACTTGTCAGACATAACGATGAACGCCTATTTCAGATTTCAGGACGAGCCTGTGCCATTCGTAGATTTTGTGGCAAATTTGAAGCAAACAGTCTTAAAAACTCAAAGGTGAATCAAAGGACAACGGAACATTTCAGATTCTTACCTCTTCTTGGGACAATGGCCTGAATTTAGTTTGATAGCGACTCAATTCCACATTTAAACGATGGACTGTCATTTTCAAAGCATCATTTTCGTCTACCAGTTCTTGTGCTTGCTGCCTGAGAGAAAGTAATTCTGTAGCCTCCTCTATTAAAACAAATATCAAATATCCAACAAGAAAGATCAATCAAAATTCAAGAAATGTTTGCAGTAACATGTAAGCTAGAATCCTAAGACAACTTCTCTCACAATACTGTAATGGTCCAATCCTATGAGAAATTACTAATGAAACACCATGAAATTTCAAACAGCCAAGTAATTGTTTTTTTCATGATCATTAAAGCATTCCTTGAGGAAAATTCTATAAATGTAGAAAACACTGTTAAACTAGTTCTGCATAGATACTTGCGTGGATACCTACTGCAGGAACACGCTGTAAGAAATCAGAAAAATCAAACAAGGTAACTACAGAAGAACTTCTGTGTTTTTCCCACCTTCTCTACGTGACTTCTCTGCATCTTCTTTAAGTCTTCTGTTTTCTTCTTCTAGTCTCCTCATCCTTAACTGCTGTTCTTCAATTTGCTGTTTTGTTCCCTCAAATTGTTGGGCCATAGCCTGGTATGCCTTATTCAGACACCAGTTTTCTTGTTTCAGTTCTCTGAACTTCTCCCTAGTCAGGTTTTCTCGTGCTCGCCTTGCCCGCACAGACAGGTCTGCAGTGCCACAGTACAGTGTAGTTAAATAGTGTTCAGACTTGGGTACAAGTTTCAGCAAGTGAGAATCCGTTTTTTCTAACATTAGCATTATGTATGAGTGATGCCCTCTAACACACAAATCAGCTTATGGCTCCCAGAAGGTAGGGCCAGAGAGAATGAATAAAGTTCCCATCTTGTTTCTCAGAGAATGAAAACATTCTTTCCTTAAAGTGAAAATGAAGTAGCATCCTTCTCTCTAGCACAGGTGACAAAAGAAGTGAGACAAACATCCACTCCTTTAAGCAGAGTGGCTGCACTCTGCATGCATCCTCCTCTACCCCATTCTGCTTCAATCACCTATGTTAATGAAAGCTTCACTCCTCCTTCCGACTGAACGGGCTTCAGTGATCTGTGACTGACTGCAGCCTCTTCACAGACCTCACAAAAGTAAAATGTTAGGTCTGCACAGTGGGGAGTGTATTCTGGGACTAGTAGTAATGGATCCCACGTTCAAATATTTCTTTTTATCTCTCTGGACAGAGTGTTCATACAGACCAAGTACCTGGGGAGGGTGGAGGCTTCTCGTGAGTCAGATTCTTAGCTAATGGTTTCTCTTCCTAGTGAAGAAATAAAAAATGAGACAATTTACTGCAACAGTCATCCTTTCTGAAGTGCTGTGGACAGCATCACTGCTGGAAAACTTAAACAGAACTACTGAAGCAGTTTCTTTAATATCAACAAAAATTAAGGTTGGATTCAATACTGACGTGACATGACTTTGTCACTTGACACATCTTGGCACTTACACTGCCATCACTCACTTGTGGGCCCTTGAAACTGATAGTATTGTATTTAGCTGTCAGAGATGCACAGCTCTCAAAACAATTTTATGGCTTCAAAACAGTTTTAAAAAGCTGCCTCAACTGACAGGATGGATATTGCTCCCACTGCCTTTACAACAGTCAGGTACGGTATGAGCTTTCAGTTCTCAACTGAGACAGTAAGTTAAAATATAAAATGCTCTTCAACAAAGCTGAAGAACTTTTTTCTCTCTTTGCTGGTTAAAAAACAAAACAAACCACAAAACCAACTTTTTAAAAAATATTTTTATGAAACAGCATGAGGGTCTTGTAAGGGTATGATAACATACAATTTATCATACTGAGGCACTGATGACTAAATCAGTCAAAACTCACCAACAATTTCAAAAAGAAAAAATATGTAGTCATGAGCTTGAGAAAAAAAAGAGATGTTAGCAATGGGAAAACAGGATTTTTGTAAGTAGTATTCCAGCAAACTGATCTGAGAAACAGAACTTTTGGTATTCTTTTTCAAGCTTATGAAAATAGCCAGATGGGCCCAAACTGGAAAATTAGATACAAATCTGATGAAGCCATGCTGAGAATTTGAAAACTAATAGTAAGAGCCATCTCTTGATATAACAAGGAATCTCCTACTCTGTTTCTTTCTTTCACATGAGGAACCACAGAAGATAGACAAGAGCACAA
Source organism: Eubucco bourcierii (assembly GCA_013396675.1). Taxonomy (NCBI): domain Eukaryota; kingdom Metazoa; phylum Chordata; class Aves; order Piciformes; family Ramphastidae; genus Eubucco; species Eubucco bourcierii. The sequence continues at coordinate 1,203,403 of VWZE01004761.1, read as the reverse complement.
CAAACCAAACAACCCAGCCCAACAAAAACCCACCCCACCTTCTATGGCCTGTTTAGCTCTATAGCCATATTTTAGCAAAACACCATTTTTGTATCCAAAGGAAAAAAGGCAATAAATTAGTTTTAGTGACTGTAAACTATCAGCTCTTTTTTGCAAAATTAATCACAGATTATACTTCATACAAGTCTTACCTTTACATTCAAGCCAATATGTCGGTCTTCTGGTAAAGAAAAACACATCTTTCAGTTAGTTACAAATGAAAGCATTTGTAATCCCTGATGAAAGCTCTAATGAAAGTACTTCTTGCAAAGACATTGTGAAGCTTAATTCAGAGCTCAGGGTGACATATCATAGAATCACAGAATGGTAAGGTTGGAAGGGACCTCAAGGATCATCTAGTTCCAACCCCCTGCCATAGGCAGGGACACCTCCCACTAGTACAGGTCACTCAAGGCCTCATCCAACCTGGCCTTGAACACTGCCAGGGAGGGAGCAGCCACAGCCTCCCTGGGCAACCTGTGCCAGTGTGTCACCACCCTCACTGTAAAGAACTTCCTCCTGATAGCTTAGTCTAAATCTTCCCTCTGTCAGTTCAAACCCATTGCCCCTAGTCCTGTCATTGTGAGACCTTGTCAATAGTCCCTCTCCAGCCTTCCTGTAGGCCCCCTTCAGATACTGGAAGGCTACTCTAAGGTTTCCTGGAAGCCTTCTCTTCTCCAGGCTGAAGAGCCCCAACTCTCTCAGCCTGTCCTCATAGGAGAGCTGCTCCAGCCCTCTGATCATCTTCATGGTCTCCTCTGGACCCCCTGCAACAGTTCCATGTCTGATGACTGTGTTCCACACTCTAGTCTGTCAGAATCTTCCTCTTAAGGAAGACCTTAGAAGGTGTCAAGAATGACACAACTCCTGTAGAGAAGATGAACCATCCTAGTACCATGCCACTGCAGTCTATAAAATAGTTCTTACTTACAGACATGGCATTTTGTTATCCATGAAAAATGGCTGATTAGAAATGTTTTTTT
>VWZE01004761.1:1164455-1202287 GCA_013396675.1 Eubucco bourcierii | reverse complement strand
TTTTTTTTTTTTTTTTTGAGAAAAGTCCATCAGCTTCCAGGGCACAAACTGGAAGCATATATCTCAACAGAAACGTAGTGCAGAATGATATCACAGAGCAGACAACTGGGTTTTTTTCCCCTGGCGGACAGTGGATGTTTTGGAGTTTCATTCAGACAGCAAATACAGACCAATATTCCCTTTTATGCAAGTTTTCAACTTTCTGTAGCTACTAGAAATAGCAAAGTCTTTAGTAGCATTTCTCTCACTGGCCTTTCCAAACAAAAGGAACGGATCACTACCATATAGTATTATTTTATTAAAAACCAAACTTTTTTCCCCACAGTATTAAAAGATAGGGCATTTTGACCTAAAGGGAGCTTATTTACCTTCTAGTTGCTTGTCTGACTCCCTCACCAGCACCTGAAACTCAGTTTCATGAGAATGCACCTCTTTTTCTTCAGCATTAGTACTAGGAGATGGTAGAAACTCTTCCTGTGTGAAAATAAGACAAGCCTATCTAAACCATGGTAAAATAGCCCTCGTCTGATCTCTGTATAAAACCATTACTGCACCCACATCCCAGACACAGAATTGTGCTCCAATATTTCAACATAATACTTTTTTTTTTAAGTTTAGGACTCTGTAAATAAGATCTAAACCTTACCACATGATCAGTTGGAGGTAAGAAACTATGACAGACGTTTAGTTCACTTTACTCAGTCACAGAAACCTGTGAAATTATCCCACATTTGCTTGTTTGGTCATATCTCAACTTGCTCTTAATAAAACATCAATTATTTCCCTACCACCTCACAGCACTGAAGGAGTCACCAATAATGTTTGACACTGTTTTCACTGTTTTGATTGCACAGCAGTGTCCCACATATTCCACTCACTCTTGGTTTCATTCCCTTCTCTCCCCTTGCAGTATCTCTTCACCTAGAGCTGTGTTCTGATTTTTTTCATTACATAGCATTTTATTGCCTCTTCACTACTCTTTTTTTTTTTTTTCCTGTCTTAAATTTTGCCATCATTTTGGACTGAATTTTAGATGTGCCTTAAGAGTATTAACCGGCTCATTGCTGGTTAGGCAATCCAAAACTCTAACACAGAAAATCCACGGGTCTTCAAGGCAACAAGGTGACTTACTGATTTGGACTCTCCTTGTCTCCATATGGGTCCCTGCTCATTAGCACAACACTGAGTCATTAACTAAGCTTTCACCTCACCTGAACAGTAAAGTTCCAGTGCTTTGAGATTTAATCAAAGAATCTAGTATCATGCTCAACATAAAATACTGAACATTTAACAAAACTAAATTATGCACAATAATTACACACACCACCACTGTTTTCCTACTAAGAAAAGATGTGGTATCTGTGAGGATCAACAAACCAACCTAACTCATGCAGGAGTAAACGAATCACAGAAAGAAGTGAGTGTTGAAAAGATGGTCTGAGGAGCATGAAGAGAATTAAAAACTTCCGAAATATTTAATATTTGCATTAATATGTTAAAACACCACAAAGGAATTAACACATTTGAAAACCCTACCTTTTTATTTTTCCAGGGGACAGCATAAACAGAATTGGTGCTACAACTTTCTCCCCTTTTCTCATCACTCTGACAGCTGGACTCCATCTGTTTATCAGCATCTGCAAGATAGGTGTCCATGTCCTCATGCTCACCATCACTGCCTGAGATTTCTGGAGACTGCAGAGAGGATCTCTCACTACCATCAGGTTTCCAGTCAGTGCTGTAAGTAGAAAGCAGTTTCAAGTCTCTTTCAGTGTTGCTTACTCTTCCAACCAATTAGTAGTAGAACCATCAGTCTTACAATATACACATCAAGTCCAAACAACATCTATAATGGCCAGCTGCAAACAAGGAATCTAGCCTATGAGTATTGCTTAAAACAGACCATTAACATTGGAGCTACATCTTTTTCTCTATCTTAAAAAAAACTGGCAGATTAGAGGTAGAAGGTTGCCAGTTCTACCAAAAAGAAGAGTCTGGAATAATTAGTTAGCACAAAGAAAATACGTGACATGTAATTCAGATGCTTCCTCAGTGACTAGCTGTTTGTATAATTACTAGTCATTAGGCAGAAATAATACTTTGTTTTACTTGTGACTGCTAGACAAGCCAAGCCTCCCTCCCCGAAGACTGTACGCATGACATCACTTTAGGGGAAAGACAGTAAGGACTGTGGACACTCAGACTCAGTTTAGGACATGGTGAGAAAAAAGTCTCTCTGACAGCAGGAGTTTGCTGTAGCTATTTGGTAAAACTGTGTCACTGACAAATGCTATTTCTAAGATAAGATTATCAAAACAGAAAATATACATTACCCCATTCTGAGCTCTGAGACTATTGCATATGGTTTGAAACATTCTTGCTCCACATAGGAGGAATCACCTTCTGAAAGTGATCGTTGCCGAGGCTGAGGAATAGCGACAGTGCGCCCCGTTAGCGCTGCTGCAAAAACTGCTGCTGCTAGAGCAGATCTGGAAGCAAACAGACGGAACAGAACAGAACTGTGCCTTCTCTCTGTGCCACACTTTAGTTTAGTTTTTGCATTGCAAGGTGTCCTCACTTCTTCAGCAGAGCAAAACGTTCACAGCTAACAAAGTGAAAGTTTTAAGGGACTGGTTATAAACTACACTATGACCTCCCAAAGCAACGTGCATGACTGGGTGAGCTGTTGCAGCACAGCCATCCAACGGCATTCACAAGTCACACACAGGAAAGGCATGGAACACACTGAGTTACGTTCCAAAATATGACTGACGCTGAGCAGTCGCAGTCTTAGCATTGACTTTAGCCTTTACCCATAGTTCCTGACGCTCTGCTGAAAGTGTTCCACTTTCTGCTATTTTGTCTCCCAGTTTCCACTATTACCTACTCTAAACCTTCCACTGATGACTGATGCTGGCAGACTGCAAGCTAGGGCAAGCATAAACTGACAGAAGCGTCTACTTATTGAGTGACGTAGACTACACAGAAGACTAAGGAGAAAACAAGTAGGAACAAAGATTTAAGGAGAGAAATGGTGAGGACTCTAACAGGAATGACAACTGGAGGTCAAAAAGAATGATGAAGCAGGAATGTTACAGATACTAGAAAGACCACAGAAAACAACTAGAACTGAACTAAGCATAGAGGGGGAAAAAAAGTGTAAGAAACAAGTGAAAAGAAAAATAAATTTGTTTTCTCTTTATTGACCTTGCTTGTATAGCTAACTCAAATGCAACCCAACATAGTTTTACATGCCAGGTTTTTAAGTCCCTGCTTTTTGAATACACAATGAAATGGCAAGTCAGTAACGCTTAACTGATGCTTTTCTAAGTTTACATTTGCCAATTCACAGTACTAGCAGTCCCACAGTGCTACACTTTACTGTAGCCAAATATGAATGGCTCTAACTTTCAACAGTCCATTCATCTTGGACTAATTAAAATTTCTGCTGTTATACAACCATGATGGTCATTGGCCTAACAATTTAACATGGTTAGGAGTGGGAGAGAAACAGTTATCTTCAAGGTTCAGAGTGCTGCCCCAGTTCAAAACATAATCTATTTATGAAAAGGTTTATGTAAATAGTGCAGCAAGGACATGCAACTCTTCTAAACAAGCTTTTCTAGTATGCTATCATAGATTTAATAAAAAAAAAAAACAACCCAAACAACTCAAAACCTACCTGGGCCTTTCTGGAGAAGGGTTTGGACTACGAGGGGGAGGGGTGCGGGGAACTGCAGGTTTAGGAGCTATGGTAGCAGCAGGGACGAGGCCATGAGCTATGTGTTTCTAAACAATTTAAAACAAAATTAGTTGACAATGACTTTAAGAATCACAATAAAAAAACACAGAATTGAAAATGTAGAAAAACTAACAATGAAAACAATACTAAAAAAACTAAAACCAGTTACATGTAATGTAAACAGAAGACTTGAAATAGTTCCAAGTTGAACTCTTTAGCATGTATGAACAACTGCTAATGAAGATCAGGAACATAACTGATGTAAGATTTATGAATGTTGGTTTTCAATTCACTACACTGAAATATGAAAAAATGGAACCTTAACTTACTCAGTGCAAGTTTGTTTTTTCCTGTATATATACAAAAAGGAATACCAGACAAATTTTTTAAAGGATTTGAATCCTGCTTCAGAGTAACAGTATTCATGCCTTTCTTGTAGAAAGACTATGGCAGTCAGAAGTAACCCTCAGCCATAACAGTATGGCATGGAAGAACAGAACTATCACTATAAAAAGTCTTGCTAAAGGTTCAACCTAGATTTTAAAACTATAAATAATTCCTAATCACTTTTAGTAGCAAACCTAACACTTTTTTAAAAGAGGATAACATGAAATACCAGCTCAGAAAAACTAGGACCAGAGTTCCCTACAAGGAGTACTTTGAATGGAATCACACAATGCTTGAGGTTGGAAGGGAGCTCTGGAGACTGTCTAGTCCAAGCCCCTGCTAAAAGCAGGGTCAACTGAAGAGGGTTCCTTGGGATCCTATCCAGTCAGCTTTTGATTACGTCCAAGGGTGGAGCCTTCACAACCTCCCTGGCTAACGTGTTTCAGTGTTCAATCACCCTCACAGTATATGTTTAAATGTATTTTTGCCTTTAAGTTGAATGTTCTGAGTTTGAATTTGTGCCCACTGCCTCTTGTTCTCTAAGCATGAAAAAATACTATGTATTAATGAAGTCCACCATCTTCATACAGATGTTACTTTTTTTATGGAGTAGAACAGGCTCAGTTTCTGCTAGTGATTACTCTTTCTTTTTTTTTTTTTTTTCCTTTTCAATTATTTATTATTTTTTAATTGGCTTCTCCCCCAGGATAACGAACAATGGAATGGGAAACATTTCTGTCTTTATGGGAAGCCGCATCAAATAACTAAATGATGAATTACAAAGATAACCTTTCTAGTTGGTCCTATCTTCCACAGGCTCTGCTTTCTAATAGTGGAAGTCTGGCGTGCACATTTTGTTTGCTGAAGGCTGCTGACTGCGGGTGTTTTACTATCATTATCAGGAAATACAGCTGAGGTAAAAGGACGCTTGTTATCATCCCACAGTGTTAAGTCAGACAACAGATCAATGTTTTATTTTCATTCTAATAATAAAATCCTTCGATTACTTTTACTACATTAGAAGATAATACTGCCCTACTCTTAGTCTTGGGTGCTCAAAGCTTTCGCTACGAACATTTTTATTAGTTTACATGAGGGCAGTGAACTTGTGCTTCGAGGATCACCTCAGCATGCTCTGGAAGCAAGCGAGCTGCACTTCAGCACTGGGGGCTCCAACCCGCGCCTCTCTACAGAAAAAGGAGTTAGAGAACACCTCCCCTGCCCCGCCACAGCCAAGTGTTTTTGGAGACGGGCAAGCCCGCGACTGCGCGTAAGAAAAGCATCAGTACCCGGTCTCCGGACACCTTTTCTGTGCCTAGGACTTAATTTTTCCCCTCCAAGCGCGGCGCTCAGCCGCTTTCCCCGGGGCCTCCGCTCTTCCCGCCTGGGCGTGGCCCCCGCGCCTCCCCGGCTAGCCCTGCCTCGTGGGGACGGAGACCCGCCCCGGCTGTAGCGATACTCACGAAGGGGCCCTTCCGGCCTCTCCTGAAACTAAACGCCATCGGGAGCGGGCAGGGGACAGGTTTTCGACACCGTTTGTTTACGACTTTATCGCATCTGCCAACGCTTTCCCGTCGTGATCCGCCAGGTAACAACGGCTCGGCGGATTTGCTGCAACTTTGCGCTCCGCCAATCAGCGTGCGCCTTGCTCGCTCTTCCCCTGGCCTTAGCAACCTACCAGCGGTGAAGCCCGCCCCGTTCCGCCTCCTCATTCGCTCCCGGGTCGCAGATCTCTCTCTGCTTATTGGCGGCCGCTGTTATCAGGCAGACGCGCGCTCTGAGGCGGGTCGGTGGAAGCTGCTTCCCGGACGGCGTCCGCCGTGTCCCGGGTGGCTCCGGAGTTAGGCTACTGCTCCTCCGAAAGGTTGGGACACCCAGAGCGGAGTTCAGCCTTTGCTGGGCAGGTCAGCGGGAAGTGACGGCTGGCTGTTGCGTCCTTTTCCGCTCTTCTCGGAGTCGGTTCCCGGTGAGGGCTTGCTTTGGGACGGCTTGTGGCGCAAAGTGGTGGTGTTTGCGGTGGTGGAGCTCGTCTTCGGTTATTTTCCTTGAGACTTGCCTTAACCTCAAAGATTCCCCTTCTGCCCTAAGGTCAGAACAGCGCGTAAAGCCGACAGACGTGAAGATCATCTCTCCCAGCAACTGCTTTCTAATAGTCTCTCGGGAGACTTCCGTCGGTTGAGGACTGGAGGTGTCTCTGGAGCGAGCTTTGAAGTTGAAGCAGACTTTCTTCCAGCAGGGGTGGATGAAGGCATAGAAAAAGCGGTGAGTCGTTGTCTGTTTGTTTTGTTTTGTTTTTTTTTTTTTACCATCTGTGTGTCTTAATTCAGGTGTTTTTCAGACTGACTAGCAGAGTTGGGAGTTGGATTTGCAAGCTGGGAGCTTATATTCAAGTAAACAGAGTTGTTTACTGATTTTGATATGTTAAGCATGACTGTAAGGTAGCTTCAGAGAGGAGAGAACCTCTTTTATAGAGTATTACAACTAATATTTTTCAATCATTACTTTTGGAACAGATGTATAAGGGTGTTAGTATCTCTTCCACGTTTCTTTCTAGGGTGCGACTGCCACTGAAGTAAACTTTTGAAGGAGGCGTCATGACAACGGAAGGAAGCTCTCCAGTGACAGGAGGATCTATAGTTGTCCCTTATGGGCACGCCATTGGAAATGAGAAGTGGAGGGGGTCAGAAATGGCCCAAAGGTTACAGGGTAAGCACAAACTGAACAAGGAAAACCAATTCAGGCAAAACATTCATCTTGGCTTTTGCTTTATTTTGTGCCTTACTGATCCCATTTTTGTGGTACAACCTGTTAGCAGAGTGAAAATTAATAATTTTCTATTGTGTATCTGTGCAATCAGTACTGTCATATTTGTATAGTTGCTGAGCACTATGAAGAAGTATCTGCAGCTTGGGAACTGCAGCCATGGGGCTGTTGTGAATATGCATCTCCGCTGAAGTCCCCAGGAGTGTATGCAGGGACTGTGCTGTCACCTGCTAGCACAGCAAACTACATTAGGATGATTCTTGTCAGAGTAGTATGTGATGTTTTGCTCAAATAAAGAGTTTAGTGAGAAGCTGGCACATTTTTCCAATCTGTGGCTTGGAAGTGCTCTTAACTCAGAGAAGAAAAGCTTTTAAAGAATATAAAATTTGTTGTCAAGTCACTAGGATTATTGACACCAAGGGAAGGTTGTGCTCTGATTATCGGTATATTTGTAACTACTGCATTTTTTTCTTCTTGTAATCTCACAGGGAAAATTAGATTAATCTTTGAAGATGGCTTGGGACTTGTGGATTTTCATCTTTCAAGCAGAACTTGCATTTTGTATATTTCTGAAGCAGATCTGGTTGCAGGGAATGAATTCAAACGAAGATTAGTTCGGTTTAGAAATGTAAGTACTGTATAAAGAGAAAATTAAAAGCTTTCAGATGGTATTTGTTTATTCTGTGCTTACAAAAACATTCTTGTGTTATTTTCAAATTATAGTGGAACTAAACTTTTGTGATAATTTTCACCTGGAAACTGAAAGATTATGCAGCTGTGTTAAGCCTCAGTACTGCTGCTGCAACTTCTGTTGTTCCTCTGCTTTGCTTTCAGGCTGCTTCTATTTGTCAGAAATTCTCTCCAATGCATTACCTCAGCTTGTCATAATGTGTGTGTGTGGGTTTTTTTGTTTGTGGTTGGTTGATTGGTTGTTTTTCTTTTGACACAGGCCAGCAGTCTCAGGGGAATTGTAATTGTAGAAAAAACCCAAATAAGTGATCAATACTTCATGGCAGTACAAAAGCTTGTTGCGCTAGAACTTGGAATGGTGTTGCTTCCTGTGGCAAATCAAGGAGAAGCTTCGCAACTTATTACTCAGCTAGTAAGTTTCTGTGTTAGTGGACTATACATTAGAGCACGGGCTGTGAGGAGCATTACCTGTTTTCCATCAGTCTTGGCCATTTCAGAAGGTATAGCTAGCATCTTAAAGGAATGCTACGTGTTTTGTTTGGGTGTAAGGAGTAAATATCCTGAGGCGGCAATCTGGTGATGCAGCTCAGGGGAAAGAGGACTAATTTGGGAACAACAACAAAAAAACCTAAAGAATATAATACTGGATTTAAAAATTTTTTCTAATGTGACCTTGCACTGAGGTGCCATTGGATAGCATCTCACATTCCTCATTTCATTCCTCTTGTCAAAACCAACAGGAGATTTTGCTTTGGCTGGGTGCTGGAGTAAACAACATTCTGTAGTTTGTTTTGATCTTTTCTCTCACTGCATCCAAAAAGATGACGAAATAACTGTTTCAATTCATTGATGGTGTTAAACTGCTGATTTCCTACTGAGACTTTGAGGATCTGCACTAAAGGCCTTAGTAAGGGCACACTTGAGGAGAGAGCTTGTTTTTAAAACTCAAGTTTCTCAGATGGGAGAGAGCATTTTGAAGCCCTCAGCAGATCTCCGGCAGGGGGCGTTCACTGCCACTCCCGCCTTTGTTTTGCTACAGGTCCGGGAGCTCAGTAGAGAGCGCAGCAGCAACCCCTTTCTTCGTAAGCAGTGGCCGCAGCTGTCAGAGACAGCCGTGCTTCGCACGGTTCAACAAATTCCAGGCGTCGGCAAGACAAAAGCTCTGCTTTTACTCCGGCGCTTTGGAAGCATCCACCAGCTTTGTAACGCGTCTGTCAAAGAGCTCGAGCTAGTAGTTGGACAGACAGCAGCTCAACAGATGTACAGGTTTTTATGTTCCTGACATGCACGTGTAGTGCTGCTCTGGAAAACACAGGCTCGTTGTTTGATTGTTTCTTGTGAATGATAAAATTTTGTCTTTAATGCTCATGTATCCTTGTAACTTCTGCAATCCTGATTGCAACCGGAGAGTGTTCGCTTTGGAAAGATGGTGTTTTCCATCTTTATTGTACGGAAAACTCGGAGAAAGCTCTCCCTTCCAGCGTCCCCAGGAAAAACAGAACAGCCATTTGCTTGCCACCTTCTGCCTTACAGAAATGCAGGCTTTGTCACGAAGTGGATGGTGTTACAGTCTTGGGAATTGTGCTGCACGTGAGTAACAGTGCCTTACCCAAGTTACATGCATCGCTTGAGAGTGCTGTCTGTGACTTACAACTTGTAATTCAACCCGTTCTTACGGTAGTTATTGTTTTATTTGGAAAGAGGAGTGTCTTTTCTGACATAAATTTTATTTTAAATTATGTTCTTAGCGTATTTAGTAAAATTGCCTTTTGCTTTATGCACTGATGAAGGGCCTGTGTGAAAAGCTTCTTTCATACTGCTCAGCTCACAGCATGAAGCAGTTAAACAGGATTTTCAACTCCCTTTGGTAAACTGAAGTGAATAATAGACCCTTGGCACTTCTGTAACTGATCTCATCCCCCTCAGGTAGCCTGGGCAGCAGGAAGTCCTGCTGCTTATACTGATTTCTTACTTGGGATGAAAATACAATTTGGCCATAAATATTTAATTAATTTACTGAAAAATAAACATCAGACTTCCCAGAACCAACAGAACATGATATTACTTTCTTCCAAGTAGGGAATGCTTAAGTTTCTTTATAACTCTGGATTTTGTGTCACAGCCTCTGTCACCGCTATAGAGACTGGATTTCGCATCTAAAGCTATGTGCCTATTGATGTTACAAGGTAAATGCCTTTTCATTCCTTCAGAGAAACCACTGAGTGCACTAAGTGAAATTCAATTGAAGTAGTAGCAAGTAGCACTAATGGAATTACAGGCTGAACTACTGATCTATTGCAAATCTTTCTTTTCAGGGCCTTATAGCCTTATACATCTTTGTGGATAGAAACTTTTTACAAAGGTCTGAGTGAGAATGTAACTTGCTGTGGAATCAGGGTTTGCCCTAAGTTAGCTACTGCCTACCACTCCCTGTGGAATGAGTTCTTAGTTAGCTGCCAGAAAACTATAAGCAGAGGGGTGTATTTGCAGGAAGGCCATCGCAGTGGGCTGAGAGAAGTGAAGAGCTGGAAGGGTGGATGGTCTGGCTCTGCCAAAGCTTTTGTGAGGTGGGCAGAAACGGTAGTGATGCAAAGTGTGGAATATGGTGTGGCAGGGTCTAGGGTGAGTGTGTGGCTGCTGCTGTGCCAGCGTAGGAAAGAGGTGCTGCTGCTAACACTTGTGAAATAGCACCTACCAAGTGCAGGAGAATCACGAGTCATTCACAACACTTTCTAATGTAACTTCTATAAGGAAACTAGCAATATGTCAACACTCTTTTTAAGGAAGGAAGTTTTAGACTATGATTTCTAAGTTCCTGTGCTATACAACATACACTTTTAAGACAGACATTTTCTTAGCTCTTTGTAAGCAGTATGACAGAAACACTTAAGAGGTAAATAGAGCATAACTGACAGGTTTGGACTATCAATTGGCAGCATCTGATTTTTATTATTAAATAACTATCATCAACATATTACATAAGAAACTAAAAATAAATGGCAACTTTAAAGTTTACACCCAGATGCACACTTTTCCCTGAAGTTTTGGGTATCAAACAGCATATATCTACTTTGTAGATGGCAATGTTAACTAACACTACAGTGTTAGTAATTCTCAATTAATTTCAGTTTCAGAAAATAGAGGAATCTCAAAGCAATACTGAATTATTTGTCATACTTCTTAACACATAGCCAATATTTACTCACTAATTGTTCCAAGGGCGGAAGGATAGTTTTATATCCCTCTATTTGTTTTTATCATGCCAGGTATTCTGCCATTTAAGACTTCTTGTCTTGTATTTTGAAGCACCACTACAATTCATGGGTTCTTGATCGATATACGAGAACATGTCAGTTTTGAGATCTGTTCTACAGCTATCAGTTTTATCGAGACTACTGAGATACAGGTCTTATGGTAACCAGGTTAAATGTGTTCAAGTTTGGAATAAAGTCATTTTTTTAACAATCAAGCCATCAGGCATCAGAAAAAGAGCAGGGTAAAAGTCTTTTGCAGTTTGAAAGATCTTTTGGCTTCTACACCTTTTAATTCTCATCCAGAATTAAATTGACTATTCAGCAGAATACACCTAGGGCTCTCAGAATGAGAATGGCTGTGCATAAAAACCACAGCCTGCCCTGCCCCTTGGCATGAGGCTGGCATAGCTGAGGAACCCTCCCTCACCTGTGCTTTGACAAGATAGCTCTCTATAGTGTTCACTGGTTTAGTCTTGGCTCTACACTTTTACAGCAAAATCATCTTTACTGTGTCCCCTATTGTGCATTCAGCATCAAGTCTGTAATAAATAACTCCCATTATCATAGTTATAAAATACTAGTCATGATACTATTTTGAAATTCCAAAGGAATTCAGTCCTGTAAGCAGTGATATCTACAACCCAAACTACTTCACTCTAACCTTCACATACTTCAGTTTTACAGTTTTTGCTGGCCCCTGACCTCCACAGTGGCTCAACACACTGTACAGCCAGCAGCACTTGTCTCGAGTTCATACACACACACATATAAAGATAAAACAGTTCAGTTTTCTACATACATTTAAAATACCACAGTAACAGGCCCTGAGGAGAGAAGTCAATACAATGAACTTTCTGAATTCAGAAGTGTCAAGGGAGAAAGCTTCTTCTTAATATGGGAACTTCCAGCCACAGCTGAAGGCAGGCAGAGGGTGCTTGCAGCTTTCTGCCTGTTCTTAGTTCCCCAACTTAGAAAAGGCAGTTTCAGTGGGGTTTTCTTAGTCTGATCAATCTTATCCTCTTCCATGGCTAAACAGATTAAGGAGTAGGTCTTCTGCATTCCCACAGAATAAGTTGCACTCTTATTATGCTGTAGGAAAAAGAGAATCATTGTAAGAATCAGTCACCCAAAATGGGTCAAAATTTTGAGGCTAACAAAAGGTTAGTGTGCAGAAAGCTTGCTGTTCTCTGTCTTGGAAGATTGTCTGTGCTAATGACATTCTAAGGGAACAAGGCCCTCCAGAGTGCTGTGGCTCTGGCATTCTGCCTGTGTAGGCTCAGGGGTAGGGGAAGCAGTGTGCAGAGACACGTGAGTCTCTTCCATGGGCTGTGCTGGGATGCCTACTGGCTTCTAGCCTAACTCCATGGCAGGTACACTGACCCCTCTGCAAAGCTTAGCTAGGGAGCTCTTGCACAAAGTTCTGGAGGGGAGTCTTTGGCATCCTTGGATAGGTTCCACATAGGCTGCAACTATGACAACAAGAACTACAACAGGACATTCTTTTGGGATTCTTTGCCTTATCTCAGCTGCACCCCAAAGCAGTTTGTTTCTGTTCCAGCCTTTTGTTTCCAGTAGCCATTCAGAAGGGCAGGTGTGCAGTCTGGATTTTCAGTCAGGAAAATCAGCTTGAAAAGACAAAGAAAACTAAGTACTAAGGCAACAGTATTCCAGTGCCTATGCTTGCCAGGGAATGTCAGAAGCATGAAACAGTGGATTTAGCTACCCTATGGTTTCTCTGACACTACAAACAAGTTAAAGTTATTTAGAGCTTAATGGTTTTTAATATTGTGATAATTTTTCACTAGTCTACAGCTTCTGCAGTAGCTTAGTAACTGCCTAGAGAGTTAAAATTCACCAAAATAAAGAATACATACACTAATCAGTGCTCCAATACAAAAGTCACAAATTATTTATGTTAATAGTCCATAATGTTCTATTTCATTCCATTTTTGTTTCACTGTGGCTTTTCCAATGCTGGACAGGGTTATTTTTCATCCTCCGGGACAAGTTAGGGGAAAATAAAATATGCCCTGGAATTTATAATGCAATCAGTCTAAGTAGCTCCACTACAAGAAACCCAGCAGCCATCAATTCTTATGCACACAGATTCTACTTCAGCTTGCTAAGCCTTGATGATTTGAACCTGAGCACATGCCTGGATGCTTCACGTGTTCACTGGTGGAGTGAGATGTGTGACTACATGAAAGTAAGCAATCAGGGAAACTGAAAAAAAACTCTCAGGTGTCCCATCTGTAAAACACACTTGCCTGATTACATACCATCGAGGCTCCTGTGTCCTGGCAGCTGATGACCTCCATCTCAATGGGCTGCTCTCCCATGCTTTTCATTTTTTCCAGCACCTCGTTCACTCCAAGCCACTTGCAATCCACCCCACCAACTGAAACAATGTAGTCACCTTCCTTCAGGCCCATTGACTGTCAAAAAAATTGTGCACAAGTTATTATCTGGAACTACAAAGATGCATAAAATGTTTCTGTCATCATCCAGTACCTGCCCTAAAGACACTCCCCATCTCAATGCTGTTCTGGCCAGACGTGGAACAGAGGTGAACACCTAACACAGAAACATGGAACTCCCTTAAGCACACAAATTACCTGCGCGACTGGAACGTGACCGAGGCACGCTCACGTTACCTCTTCTGTATGTCCTCTTCACTCTTGTGCAGCGTGTGAAACCTGGGTTTTACCACCCCATCATCCCGCCTAGGGTATTTTTTTGTCTATTCCTTCACTGGTTTCATCTGTACTTCTGTGGTTGTTTCTGCCTTTCCTGCAGATAAACTATGCTCACCATTGCGTGCTGCTTTATCCCTTTGTTGTTTCCCCCAAAAGAATAATATATTAGAAGCAATAACATCTTATTTCCCCTCTTTTACCTGGGGCACGTACTATTTTGCCTTCCTTTCCTGATCCTCATCTTTGTTGTTGCTACTCTGTAAAGCCTTTATCTCTTCTAACTTTCTGAATGAAATGGGAAATAACACTAGCTTTTGGGTTTGGGGAATTTTTATCTATTAAGTGTGAATGGAGAGAGAAATGCAACTGTAGTTTAATGTGATGTCAGGGATAAGGATGCTCTGACACCTAAAGTTCAGCTTATATGAACTGACTACACTGATGTGTATTGGAATTCGATAAATACTCCAGAGTGGTACAGACAAGCTGAAGCTACACATAAAATGCTAATGCTGGAGTCTGGACAGAAGTTGTCAATATTGCATCAATGTACTTACTGCTGCAGAACAAACTGGATCAAGACAATAGATCTGGACTGGTGAACCTCCTTTAAGACTGAATCCCAGCTCTCCTGCTTCATGGTGGATGCAAATGGGACGTGGAGCTGTCCATCGCTGCTTGGCTGAGAATACTGCCAGTGGACCCTGGAGGTGACAGCAGCAGGTGCAGTGTGGGCTAGTCTCATTTGTAGGTAAGCACATCTGATTTTTTTACAATATAATGCTTTAGGCTCATCTTGTGTAGGTTTTACTCAAATTAACTTCCACCTCCTTCTCTGAAATGGAACAATGAGATTTACTCTGAAATGTAAGATGTTCCCTGATGTGATCAGCTTGACTTCACGACTGCTCAGGTGATGCTTCAGATTGAGATGGGACAAACTGCTGAGTTGTTCTGAGATCTCTGTTTAGGTGTGCAGAACCTTTTGACTGCAGCAAGCTCCAAGGTCTTGTATGACTCCATTTTGGAGGAGGTAAGTTGTTTCATGAAACATTTCACGTTCTGATCCTCACCACAATTCCCAGTTCCCTTTGCTCACTGATACACAGAGCCACCTGAAAGACTGGCTGTGTAGCATGCACCATAACACCTTCTGCTGCCCAGTTCCAAGTACTGCAGCTTCCCCCTGCCTCATAAGGTGTGCAGTTACCCACTGACAGTTTAAGGAGCATCTGTGAGGCTTATCAAGAGTGAACACTAAGTAAAGCCACACAGAGTGGCACTCTGATTATTTGCTAGCCTCAGGTGGACTTGCACCTCTGAAGCTAGGAGCGATCTCTCCAATAACTTCTGGAAAATCCAGTTACTACAGGATCATTTTTTAGGGTGAAATACTTGTGTCCCTTCCCTCCTGTTTGCTAGCAGAGCAAGAGGTGGGTCAGCAGGAGCACATCACATACCAGCCTGTAAAAGAAGTCCTTCGCTTTGACCTTGGAAAACTGCGGCGCAATGATTTCGATTTTGTGCTCTGTTTTAGCTAAAACAAAACAAAACAAAACCCAAATTAATTTTCTCTCAAGTGTTACTTAAAAGACATAAAAAATATTTTTTCCTGTGTTCCAGCCAGGCAGAAACTTCTGTATTCTTCCCAGGCTGCAGACATACTCATTCTTGCAGAAATGTGCAAGATCGCCTTAAAAATACCTTCCAAGCTCATAGTATCAACACAGAAACCTGAAACCAACCCATCCAAACGAGCCCAGGTTATCATCCTCTTTGTTTGCCTTTGACAAATATTTAAAAACAGCTCTCATTCTTTCCCACTGCTTCCAAAGAGTAAAGAGTTGGAGGAGCTGGACTGAGGTAGGAAGAACCAATAGCAATCAAATCAAATTACCAACTTAGACTGGGCAAGAGGTGTGCTACAAGAGGCAGTTACTTATTTTCTCCTGGATGATTTCAGCATTTAAAGTTTTCCCACTTTTTCTAGCTCACAATGTAGTCCCCAAAAAAAGCTGAACTCCAAATAACAACCACTGTTACCTACCTACCCTGGAAAATTATGTGGCCAGAAACACTGTGAAACAGCTGTAGCGAAGTAATTTATCTGTGACTGAGCAAGTGTGTAAGGAATCTGAGCTGACAGGTACCTTGTTTCTGTTGCGGATGGATGCATGTCATAACCGCCTGCACCTTGTGGGCGCAGGTCCCACAGGGGCACGTGGTGAGACACCCTTTACTGATAGCTCTGCATACTCACCAATTATATCTGGAGCCTGGATTAGGCTGAGAAAGTCATCTTCTGTCTCCTGCTGAGAGTATTTGAGCAGCGAGCGCTTGTGAGCAGCTGTCAGAACCTCCTGAAGAACATCGATGTTTCGCAGCTTCTTGCACAGCCCGCAGACCCGCAGCGCTTCCTCGTGGCACACCACGGCCTGGCGCAGATGTGCCTTCCCTGAGAAAAGAGAGACCTGCTCGTCCCCCACGGACAGCAGAGCCCGGGCAGGGCTCAGGCACTTCTCAAAACGCAGCTGGCAGTTACCTAATTGTTTTCTCTGGACTTTATCCTTTAGTATGCCAACAAGCATCAGTCCTTCAGGCATGCAGTCGTACAGCTGGGACAAGGCTTTCTCCTGCTGGTCTTCTTTATCGCCAGCCTGCACTGTAACAATTGACAGAGAACATTATACATCTCTGGGGGGCTGTGCCTGCAGGTGTGGGGCTGTGCAGTTATTGCTGCCTTCTCTCCAAGTGCAGACGTGGATTTTTACACGTGTATATTGATGGACCTCTATCAGTTTTATCATCTGCAGTATGCGAGTAGTACTGACATGCCAGAACATGATGACAAGAACTGAGCAATTTAATAACTTGTAACAGATGGAATATTTCTTTTGTTTCTCTACAGGTTGGTTTATTGAGCTTTCACATTCTGTAACGGGCAGAAAAGCATGGCCTCTTATCTGAACAGGATAATGACCACAAATTAACATACCTTGAACCCCCCAAAGTTCCTGACTCCTAGTCTTAGTCATAGAACAAATTGTAACTGTCTGTTTGCTGCTGTTTACAGAAGATGTGTGATTCTTACGTTCATGGTCACACAGAATGGTGGCAATGAAGTAGTGTGCCAGAGCTTTGTAATGATCTGACTTTATCTGTGCCAGCTTAGACCAGGAATAGGGGATGTTCTCTTTCACTGGTTCCTGGTTCATTGCAGTGTTAACCAGCATGTAAACCTCTCCCACCTGAAATAAAGCACAGAACCGAAGTTTGAGAATTTAACATGAGTTATTAGGAGCTCAAGTAAGGGATCTTCTTTTCAGCCTTCTATAGCTTTATGTGCATCGCATCAAAGAAGGTTACTTTAAAAAAGGTTAGAATAGGTTGGAAGTAAGTTTTGAGAAAATCAGAAGTTCCATCACTGCTTTTTGCCTTGCAAGAGTCACTCAATCTACATGGCTTCAGGGTTCAACAAATCACTAGAATAAACATTTCTAATCTACAAATGCATCTCAGTGGTGAATTCATCTGAGAGAAAGGGTGAAGCACATTACTTACACAATAGGCTTGTGCTTCACTTCTGAAACTGTGGGGTCACATCTAGCCTCAAGTTTGTGTGGCTTAGTTAAAACTGGGCTGCTATCCTCCATGCAGAGTAAATTCAATAGCTTGTCAAGCAGTGAGGGGATCAAACAGCTCCAGCTGGCAATCCAAAAATCCTTCCCTGCAGATGATCAGTCCTACAGATAAAGCAGGGTGGCTTTACAGGCTTTGGAGGAGAGGCTCTGCTCATTTATCTGGTACGGAACCTGTTCTAGGCCAGCTGCTCTGAAATGGCTCAGAAAGCACATTCAGGTCCTGCTGGCATACCCAGTCTTTGATGTCAAGGACCTCCATAAAGCACAGCCTGCTCCCAACACTTGTCAGGCAAGTCCAAAGACTGAAGCTACCAATCTGCTGCACATCAGGGTCCTTCCCCCAGTTACAATTTAGTTGTTCTTTTGGACTTCAGCTTTTTAGGTTTGCATAAGGAGGTTATGCTACTGCTTGTGTTCAATAGACAGAGCTACAAAAACAACCCTGTCCTTTTTGTATGTTGTTCTGTGGACAAGATCTGTACTGTTTAAAGGAGCAACACTGATATATAGCGTGCAAAAATACCAAACAAACAAAACAAAAAAAACCCAAAAACTTTGGCAAGTCCAAGTGTTCTGGCATGTTTCTATGGAACTTCATGGATTATGAATTTTGATAAAATCTCAGCAGTTCCACACCACTAAATGGCAGCTGTTCACATTTTCATCTTCTGAAAGGCTGTGATTCCATTGCAGCTCATGAGCCCTCCCTCCTCCCTTCAGCTTTTCAGGCCTAGTGATTAACATTTAACTTTATTATATTCTGATAATTTTACTGGAAGCTGCAGCTCTTAACTCAGCACTGTAAACAATTACTTTGCAGACTAAATTTTAAGTCTCGCATTTTACCTTGGCCACTTCCTGTGTCATTTTCACCAGTGTGAAAAACTCATTGCGTATCCCCGGGAGACCAATCTGCTCAAAAACACACTCCTGAGCCTGGGCAAGCAGCATTTTCACCAGCACGTTCAGCATGGCTGGGCTCATATCATAGCTTGGGGTGTGAGTAAAGGTCTCCTTTAAGTAGCTTAGGACTCCTGAAGTAACGAAATGGTTTTGTCAGCATTACGAAGAGAGAAACAAGTGAGCGTGTACCATAGTAACTGAGTTTGAGAGCTTACTTTCTAGTATTGCACTGCAACAATCTGAAAGGATTCTTAGCACACAGGAAATTAAACTGACCTACAGGTTTTGCTTTGCATTTCCATTAAACATCTCCAGGCAGGGTTTTCAAGGTTACAGTTCAGAGCTGTTTGTTTTAAGGGTAATCCCTTCAAATTGTCTTGTAACAGTTCTTGTGACTGACCACAAAACTGTGTTGAAGAGACTATGACTTGTACACAGGTGAGGTGGGCTAGGGCTTATGCATAGCACAAGAAAAAAAAAAATGCACACAACTATGAGGAGGTAGCTGTAAAACCCTTGGACATACAAAATTAATTAGGAATCTCCTTTTCAGATGCTGCTAAGTGCGTTTTGTGTCCCAACGAAAGCTCAGTTCCGTCCCTGTAAGTAAACTACAACAGTAAGATTATTTAATAGAGTAAAATTAGATTCTGCTTCAGAGATTTGGTTCCACCAACAGATGAATCCTTTCTGTCATTATCAAATGAAAGCCAAACAGTAGCTGCAGTGCAGACATGCAGGAACAGTTTCAGGAATATAGAAGCACCAGCATGCAACGTCCAACTGGTTCAGTGAGTTCTGCTGGCCTGCTAATTGCTGATAACTCCACCAAAGACAAGTGATAAGACCTCTGCTTTTTAAGTGTTCCAGCTTCTGTAAGGCTTCTTCCCACCCAGCTCTCTCCACGTCATGCTGTATACACCTACTACTGGGTTTCTGGGATTTTTTTATCTTCCGTATGGCAGCTGTACCTTTTATCTTACTCAGACCCCTACACACACTTGAGTTATAGCCGTCTGTGCTTTTCTGCACCCAGAAACCCCCCCAACCCTAAGCTTGCCAGGCACATCCCAACTACTGATGCAGTGCCCTGCTGACAGAAACCAAAATTACAGAGGGGAATTATTGGGTTTTTTTTCCCCATTCTCAACACTGAGAGGTGGCTGATGTTAAAATGTACCATGTTCCACTCAGCAGAGAGAAAGGGTTAAAACTCACCCTGCAATGGGTGTCACGGAGCCATGCACAGGTACAATGAAATGCCTCCAGAGCAGATTGCTCTGGGGCCCTGCAAAGGTACTGAGGTAGCAAATGATGCATTTCCATTTGTGAATTAATTCTGTTCTTCACATACGCTGAAGTGTAAAGCAGTGATTTTTTTTATTTGCAAAATGATGGGAGGAGCAGCAGCAAAACTGAGAAGTTTCAAGTACTGAAATTCCTTTTAGTCATCTAAATACGCAGGCTGAAAGCCAATTTCTTTAATAAATGCATTAAGAAATATGATCAATTTGTTTCTGATAGCTGTGCCTTGTCAAAACAGGAGGTTTAGGACAGTCCAGCTTGGTGTACCTGATAAAGCCCCCCTCAGCCTGGAAGCCAACGGCCATAGATTTTTGGTGCAGTGATAAATCTTGCAGTACATTCTCGCTTCGCAGGTCTTGTCCTTACTATGTGCAGCATAGGTGACATTTACAAAAAAACACCACAAAACGAAAGCTTCTGCAGCATCTTAGTTCAAGGGATATGCTTCCCTTTAGTAGCATTTGTATTTTTCTTTGCTTGGGACAAAGATTGATTATTTGAACCTGCTTGCCTTTGGAATCTATGGGAAATATGTAGCCAGCAAACTTTACTAGAGAACACAGTAAGATTAAGAGATTATATGGAAAATGAGGTTTTAAGTACTTTCAGTTGTCTTGTACAGGTTTTACAGCAATCAGTGAGGTAAGGGCAGCTGTGTTGGTGCAGCAAGGAATGCACAATGAAGCAGCTGAGCTGGGGCTGTTGGTGGGACCTTTGAGCTACAGTTCATTAATCATTAACCATAGCATTCACTGTTTTTATCTGCAGGTTCAGGCTGTGGTTCTGGGTCTTTTAATTTAACCTTTGTCTCAGCTCTTCAGCAGGCTTTTTTAACTTCCCTATTCCCCCTTTTTTGTGTAATGAAATCAGTGGGAAATGCAAAAATCTGCAGGATATCAGGCACATTTACACAAAGACCTTCCCAATGCTTCTAAATTTGTACCTGCAGCTCTCTGAAAAGCATCAACAGCATGTTCAAGTCCAGCCTGGGTCTGGCGATTGCATCTTGTTCCAATCTGAGTATAGAGGGCTCCAATATTGAATAAGATACTGGCTTTTTCAAGCAGCAGATTTTGCTGACATACCGGGACACCCGTGAAGGAATCATACCTTGGAAAACAAATATTATAGTGTTAAGATGAGTAGAGCACACTAAAACAACAGAAATAATTGTTCTGCTACAGGCCAAGGGAAGGTAAGCACAAATACCACAGTGTGCTGTGAGGACAAGCTGAGTGCTGCAAACCAGACTACAGCTTTGGGCTTAGTTTTCAGCAGGGCTTACAGCAGGGCCTCCACAAGCATGTTCTGTCTGGCTCAGAAGTGCCTGTAGAACATCAGAGGGGCAGTATCCGTACGTGCTGCCAAGTTCTTGTACTTAGATGTGACCAAAGATCAACTACTGGCATCATCGAGTCCTCTATAGCTTGCATTTTAAACTTTCTTCTTGCAGTTATGACTGGAAATTGATCAGTTCCTCTTGGCTGCATGGCAGTCATTGTTTTTCATCTTAAATATTCTCAATTCACAGTCAAACTTTGCCATTGTAATAAATCCAGCTGCTCCACTCTTCTAGCCCAAATACTCTTAACAACTGCAAGGGGAGGCGTTCAGGTCTGACCCATCCCCCATCTACTTTGTGCACCACGGCTCAGAGTCCAGGAAATATCTGCAGCTGCCCAACATGAAGATTATTTTCTCTCTTTTCCCCTTGTGCTAACCTGTAGCCCAAATCACTCTGAGCATGAAGAGGTTTGCTCTCAGTGCTGCTTTAAAAAAGCCCTGACACCACACTGCAAGGACCTGCAGGGGCAGAAACTCACTGACATGCTCAGTTTAAACAGAAGATAGTTAATGGTTAACAGTGGGATGAAAAAAGAGAGACAAAGGAGCAAGATTAAGTACACACTTACCATGTAAATAAAACTCCCATGTGTCTGGTGGGTGGGAAAAATCTGTTCTCTACATAACCAAGTTGAAGGAAATAGCTTGTCAGCATCTCAATGCCAGCCTCATCGCGGCTGGGAGTGCGGCAGGCCTTGACGCAGCAGAGGAAAAGAAAGTGGATGCTGTTGAGTTACTGAATACTGAAATGCTGAAACAGCAAGGACAGAGCTCTGCTTCCCTTGGACCTCTGCAGATCACAGAAATGTGAGGAGTCTTAGAACAGTCAGCGGAAGGCTGTATGGATGCGTTCCAAATCAGTTTTTCATCTGCACACAAGTAGCCCATAAACTTTAAAGGGAGCAAAGAGGATCTGTTTGGCAAAGCCCCAGAGTTCAGTAGGAAAGCAAAACAGATCTGTTGGGACAAGTCTCAGATCTAGTGAAAAAAAGATTGTAGCTATGTTCTCAAAGTGATAAGGCCAGTTTGTTTCTAGAACAAGACAGAAAACATCAGTTAAAAACTACTATTCTATTAGTCTTTTGCCACTCATTCACTTCAGCACTTCTCCTGCCAAGCTAAAAATACCTGAAAGTGAAAAAAAGTAGAAAAGGTAAATCTGAGATTTATAAGCTTTACAAACTTGTGTTACTAGCTCAGGCACTTTGCCTAACTGCATTTGTTCCCTACTCAGATCGTAAAGCTCTTGCACTGTGGAGATTCACGTTCCAGATCTCAGAAGTGCCATCAGGAAGAAGAAAGCGAGCTAAGGGTGAGTTGTAAGTAACAATGCTGTACCCTGATACCATACAAATTCAATTGATTACAGCTGTACATTAAGAGACCTCACGGCATCCCATACTTGAACTTACTTGTCTTAGATCCATGAGATCTGCTATTTCATCTTCATACTCAGAACTGTCCTCACTGTAATGTTCCAGAATAAAGTCCTAAAAACAAAAGTAAACAGAATTCTCTAAAATGAACCTGAACTGTTATTTTCCTGCAGTTGCAAACAGTACAAACCCAGTTCAGTTGTGATGTGCATGAAGTATGCTCTCAGCCAGTGGTACCCTAACATCTAGCAGTGAGACTACAGAAAGACAGTAGAACTTGAAATTTGACTTGATGTCTGAGACAAGAAATTTCAGCCTGCTGTAAAGAACCCAAACTCCATCCGGGTTTAAAACAACACCAC
This sequence comes from Eubucco bourcierii, assembly GCA_013396675.1. Lineage (NCBI taxonomy): Eukaryota > Metazoa > Chordata > Aves > Piciformes > Ramphastidae > Eubucco > Eubucco bourcierii. Next base: position 1,179,824 of record VWZE01004761.1, on the reverse strand, counting down.
TTAGTGGTTTTGAAAGGGACAAATGAACCCTGTTAGCTAAAACAACAAAGGAATCAAGTTACCATAACAACTTGCTAACAAAGAGACTGCCACATTCTTGTCAGCTATGTTAGTGCAATTCCATTTAAATAAACAGAACAGCAATGGCATCAAGTGGTACCATCATCTGGCCATGGGGATTAATCTACAGAAGGAAATGCAGAGACAAGTGCTATAGTGATACAATATGGTTTGCCCTGCACAACACACAACAGCCAAAATACAGAAGGTGGCTCAAAGAGCCAGCCAAGTGCAGTAGACAGCCAACAAGCAGCGCTAATGCTGCAGCACTGCTTCCCAGCTCAGATAGCTTGGTTAGTGTGAGCTGGAGTGGCTTGCACTCTTGTGCTGTCTTGTGTTGAGTACAGCCTTCCTTACTACTTCCTTTCACACTCAGAATAGTAATCAACAGTCTTATTCCAACCAAGACTTGTAGAAGGATTTTTTATTCACTTTGGTTTGACTCTGTGGTCTCTGAAGTAGGATTTCTTACAGCATGTTCTGACTTCTTGTCCCAGTTAGATATGAGCAGTGTCCCAAATTATTAATGACTAATTTTTAACACATTGTGATGTCAGCTTTAGGGCAAATAGAACCAACGATGAGTTGTACAGAAATTGCTTCTGCTTCTTGAAACAAATCTGAAATGGCAGGTATTTCTGGTAACCATTCTAAAATATACGTCTGAAACGTACCTTGAGGGGGAGTGTGAAGTCTACTTCTTTGGTTTCCTTCAGGCCAAGAGGTACCAAGGGAATGCTGAAAGTCTCTCTAGGGAAAAAAACCAAAAATATTCAGACAACATTTATTTTCTGCTTTTCTGTTGATAACTCACTCTGTTTTGTTTGATGACAGGAAGCTAGTGTGCTGGTGGGTGTTCACGTAAAAGGCACAGCTTGTACCACTTCTTTCCTGCCCAGAAGAGTCTGCTTAATGGCCTCCTGAAAAAGTGCCTCCTGAAAAAGTGAATGAGGCAAGCTACTTGCCTGTACTTTTTTGGCCTGTTCTCATTTGAGCTTTTTTTTTCCTTCAAGGAAAGAGGAGACTCTCAAAAGCTGGCTTACTGCAATTTAGCTCAACCTTTATACACCTGCATGAGATATCTGGAGAGAAAACAGGAGGTCTGCCACAGTAAGAGCTACGGCAATCATCGATAGTGATCATCAGTACTTTACCTGCTACCAGTGGTTTCAGATGCAGAAGTGAGGTGAGTCTAACACGGGGAAAAGCAGGGCCTAAGGGTACCAACTTTAACAGAGAAAGGTCTACACCAAGGAAATCTGAGTACTGCTGAGTTTGTAGATGGTGCTAGGTGTTACCTGTTCAGCAAGTTAACCTGTAAATTATCAAACGCCAATAAGGATGAGAACTGGGTCTTAAAATTTGATCCTTAAAAGAATACACCTCTGTATGATGGACTTAAACCCAGATCATATCAGTAAACAACACTATCTGATAGGACTATTCTGAATTAAAAGGCATTGTTTATCCTTCAGAAACTACATCTCTTCCTCTGCCATGAGGATGTCACCCAGTTATAAGCCAGAAGGATCAGAACAGATCAGTATCAGGTAGTTAGAAGGTTTAGCTAGCATCTGCCTTTTTCCTGAAAAGACCTGATTGCCTGTCTAATCATTGCTTAGAGCACTCCATTAACAGCTATAAAATCCCACGGCTCTGATTCATTTATGGTCTAACCAGGAAAGCCAACAAAATTACTTTCTAGCTGGTGAAAATTCCATCTTAGGAAAGTAGGAGCAAGAGTGCAGCTTCCTCAGCAGAGGAAGAAGAATTCTCAAACTGGTTGCCACAATCAGAAAATGGCTTGAAAAGGCCTTCCAGGATGCAGAGCCAAAAATGCAGAGAATGCAAATAACCTGATTTCTTGTAAGGCTTTTAGAAGAAGCCACAACGCTTTTACAACAGATTGTATCAAGACTTTTTCCCCAAAAGGATGTGCCACACACACAAAAGAAATCCTGACTCACCAAGTGAATGAATTCTAGTACCACCCACAGTCCCTGCACACACCAGAAATTAATTTCTATTTTTTAAGGTCCTGAGGTGCCACACCCATGGAGTTAACATCCTAGGGGCACTGAACAGTTGGGGAAGTGACCTTGGATTTCCAGAGCTGAGTGGAAACGGCATCGTGCTCCTCAGCCCAGCTGTATACAAGGACTAGAAAGGCCAAGCCTGTGGCCTGCAGTAACCCTGCACAGTGTACCTTAGTCCTGTGGGAGTGACCTCAGGCTGCTGCCTCTGCACAAGCTATTAACAGCTGTCTGCTGCTATGGGCTGGAGAGGAGAGGGGAGTGAATTGTTTTAACTGATGGAACATTAAAAGTGCATGGAGCTTGGAATGAGCAGCATCAGAAAGATAAAATAATTCAAAACCAACTGGGGAAACAATATCAGGAGAGAATGAAAAGCACACTGCTGTCCAGCTGCAAGGGTTCTGCCTGCCCTGGGGCCTGACCTCCTGCTCACCCTTCACTGAGAATCCAAACATTGTGAGCCTTCTTCAGTTAGGAGGAATGGTACTTCTGGAGGCCTGCTCTCCTCCCCAGAACCTCCACACTCCTCTGTGCTTGCATGCATCCATGGAGACAGGTACAACCTTACAAACCCTTTTTGCATGAAATAGTTGTCAAAGTTTGACATGTGGGTGGAGAGGGCAGGAACTCCAGCCTAAGTTTATATCTGAGAAAAATGAAACTGAGACTTTGCATCGGCTGGAAGGATAATCCACTGGAGGTGTGCTTCGTCCCTCTACAGTGAGAGTTCCTTGTAGTCCACCTGGAGATCACCATCTAACTGAGATGGGTGCTAAGAGGGACCCTGAATTACACTCCACTCATATGAAGCCCTTCAGTGTGTGTCTTGAGCTGCCGATGTTAATCAAATAGCAACCACTCCCTTCTGTAAGCAACAAGACTGATAAATCTGTGCAGTATTCAGGCAACCAACAATCTTTGCCTTTGAAGAAGGATTCTTGGAGGAATCCGTTGCAATTTGAAGTTCAGTTTGGCTCAGCCAGCTGATTTATGGATTTCTGCCACTGAGGTGCACATGTTAGAGGTTACCCCAGGTGTGCTCTGAGCTCCAAATCAGTGCAGGATTTCTCTTCTCCAGCCCGATAGAGGGCCATTGTGTGCACTGTGTTTCAGAGTAGATCATTCTATTGCTACGTTTGCTGGCTCTGGAGTGCACTGAGCCACTCTGGCACTGGCACTTTTGCTAGGTGCCATGTGTCTCTCCAGAGAGCCTCAGGAACTTTCCATCCTCCCTGAAGGAACTCCGTATCTAAGGGCTTGTGGCACATACCTTGCCCAAGTGAAAGACAAATATGCAGACTAACCCTTAGTCAACAGTTCTACCATCCAGTATGTTCTCTTCCTATCAGGCTCTTTCACATCACTATTTCCAGCAGTCACACTCACCTAGAAACAGCTTTGTTTCAGTCGTAAACAGGAGATCTGTTAGTGATTGATTAACTTTAAGCTTTATACTTACGCTGTATTTTGATAAACTTCTACTGAGATATTAAGTCCTTCCAGCTCTTCCTTTAAGATCTGCAGGTCTGAATTAACAAAACTCAGTTCCAGTAGTACCTGCTCTCGTACTTTGTTGTTAGTGGTTGCTCTGCAGAAAGAGACACATGGGATTTCATTGCTGAGGAAAAGGTTTGTACATAAACTTGGTTGACCCCTTGCCAGCATTCTCAGCATTTTTAAGATTTTTTTTTTTTATCTCCTTAAGAAATGATACAAGACTCATGGCTCAGAATTTATGAGTTTCTTCTATAAAGAGGGCCTGGGATAGTTTCCAGGTAACAGCACACAAACACAGGGAAGACTTGCTATGTGCTACATTTTTGTGCGATTAAAGGTCAGGCTTCTTTTCAGAACCACTAATCAGCAAACCCAAAGGATCTAAACCAGAGTCACTTTCCTGTCTGTGGATTAAGCAATCTTCTCCTGGAATAAGGTAACAGAGTGGAGGTGGGGGGAGTCAGGAGACAGTTCTTTCAAAAGTAACATTCCCACTTTATAAATTAAATAATGATCTGCTGAGACTTCTGATCCTAAGAATAAAAGAAACCAGCTCCTCCATGGAATTGTTTTACAGCCAGACAGGTCATTTCCACTGTGGAGCACAGAGCTGAAGGATCTTGGCAAAAGCAGCAGCACGGTGACAATACCTTCCTTTGAGTTAAGGACTTGTTGCAATATTCAGCAAGGTTCACTTGCCGTTGTTTCTGTCAGTAAAGCTGATCAAACAGAGCAGCACGAGACAGTCCAACATTCAGCTCACTTGCTACAGCACAAAGCTTTGAAAGGACACTTTACAGCAGCTAATAACAGAGCAACAGCATGAGAAACCTCCAGCAGTAATTTATGCAGCACGTTAGGGGAGCAGATAGGCAGACTGGGGAAAAGCAAGAGCTGAAAGACCACTAAGCAATGTATCCTAGCAGCGTTGGAAGTCATGGCACATACCTTAACAGATTCTCAGCACCAGCTCTCATTCTCACTGCTCTTAAGATCTGTTGGTTTAGGATAGCTCTTTGATTTTGCAGTTTGCTTCGTCCAGTCTCAGCCAGAGGATTACATCCCTGGAACCAAGGAAATGAGGGGCTTTGTTACTCTTGAAAGAGATACTGAAAAAGCAGTAACACTGAATTTAAATGAACTCTAATGGCATGGGTTCTGTACAAATACAAATTAACTGCATTGACAGCAGTGATGAATGACTGAATCATAGAATGGTAAGGTTGGAAGGGACCTACAAGATCATCTAGTTCCAATCCCCTGCCATAGGCAGGGACACCTCCCATACTGACAGTGTTCCTCTTCTCAAACATGGCCTTTAAAACTGAAAGAGACACCATGACCAGAGCGTTTCACTTTGAAATTGAGGCAGAAAAGGTTTATTTCAAGGCTTATGTACATGTGAAGCTATTTTCCAATTGCACCCAAATCTGACAAAGTGTTACTATCTGTTAGAGCTTTCATAAAACCCGTTTCAGACAAGACAGTAACTCCTGCAAAGCATCTGCTTAACCTTAGCAACACGTCAGAGTTCCACACTGAGGTGTATGCAGTCTTAAAGACAACTCTATCAGCAAAGGGGCCTTGGTGGCACCACTGCTTACAGCTGTTAAGAACATTGCTAAGGATCTCTGCTCTTGTTCCCTCTGGTGCTCACACCTTCACTGCAGTCCCTACACCTCCTGCCCTAGATTACTCTCTCCATACCTCAAGCTCCTTTTTCACACAGCACTGCTTATCTGCACAGCTCTTTGCACACAGTAAATCTCAAATCTTTCAGTCTACCCTGCCCTAACCCAAGAGCACCTTCGCATACCACACCAAAAATGTGCATAAGCTTTACAGGTTATTTCATCTGTTCACAGTTCAGGATGCAGTGATTTATCTGCCAATTTGTTCTTGTTACCTGTTGGCCAAACAAAGATTACATATTGAAAGCTCAGTAACAAGTAAGATGGGAAATGGAGATGGGCTAAGATAAGGTGGGATATGGAGTAATAGAGCTTGATAGGCTAGACAGGTTCAGAAGCTCATCAAATGAAGCCCTTAAAAGTACAGCATGAGATCCAGAATTCAGGAGAATGCTTCTGTGTAGGAGCACGCCTTACACGAGCACGAGACTCAAACTGCTGCAGCCTGTGTTTGAGCAGGACCGAGACGCTACAGCGTGCTGAGTGCTGATGAGCCACAACAGTCAGGGACAAACAGCACAGCAGGTTTGTCGTCTCCTTTTTTTGAGGGAAACACAGGCTTAGCACCTTTTTAAACAGATTAGGTGTCTCACTTCCACTTTTTTATTCTTCTCCTCTGTCCCCTCTTTTTAAAAAGTATTAACTGTCTTTGAAGATGAACACTCGTTTATAGCAGTCAAGGTTCTCACTTACAGCCAACCAGCACATCCCTAATTCCAGAGCAAGTTAAGACCACTTTGCTTTAAGGCTTATCCTTCAAGCACACCCTTGTGAATGGCTTGTCAGGGTCTTCTGGACCATACATTACACAAGGAGGAGGCTCGGATCTCTCTGCAAGAAGTCTTCCCTCAAGTACTCCAACCACTGTTTTGGGGCTTTTCCTCTTAGTTTTGAGTAGATGTAACAGCATCTAGAAGTCCCTCAAAAAGCTCTCATTTTGAGTGCTCACACAATGAGACACCAGCACAAGTATTAAAAACAAAACACAAAGTTCTGAAAACATGTTTGAAGTTCACTTCTTACTTGGGCTGGCAAGAGAAAGCAGAGTGGCTTGACAATAGAAAATGAGCTGATCAGCACACCTTACGGTAGCATACAGCTCAACATCATTAATTTTAAATCCCTAGTCTGAAGAGTGTAATGAATAGGAAAGATGTCAGGAAGCTTGTGCAAACATCTTCAGAAGCACTGCTTGCCAAGTAACTCCAAACAAACATGCCACAGTAAATTACTTTTCTTGCAGAAATAATTCTGCATTGAAATAACTACAACAGAAGCCCTAAATCTGGGTGTCAGTGCATCCTTTCTTTGTTGAGAAAGTACTGGCAGCAAGCACAAGACAGAGAGGATAAGCTTCTTTCTGAGGGGGACACACATGTACATGTGCCAAACTCTTTCATTCCTCTCAGCCTGAAGGCAGAGCTTTCACTGTGTTACAGTTTGAAGCAAAGTGCCTTGGCTTAGTGTCTTAATTAGAACAGGGACATTTCAGAGATGTTGAGTAGGAAATAGTGAAAGGTAAATGGGGGATTTGATACAAAAGAAAAATGACAAGTTTGTATTGTTCCATTCACATGAGATTAGGATAAAGTTTGCTGCATAAACTATTCCAGTGTCTTCTCCTTTTTCACTGCTGCTCTCTGTGATTATGCTTAGCATTATTCCCCTATCTCTTTCCTGACCTGCTGACATAATGTATCTCTGAGGTACTGGGAAGGGAAGGAGGGGGAGAAGGAGGCTGATGGTAGCCCACCCCCGGGCTTGTCCAGAGGGGCAGGGAACAACTGAAGGCGGTCCTTGTGTTGTTTCTGAATTGTAAATATATTTTGTACATTTTCATTGTATTTTGTACTTTCAGACTTTTAGGTGGCTTTTGTAAAAGGAGCTTCATTCTGCTTCCAAACTTCTGAGCTAGTCTGGTGATTTATTTTGGGGTAATTTCAACCAACCACACACTACCAAACACTTCATGCTCCATTTATGCATAGAGGGGCAAGCAAGGCACACTGAGAAGTGCAACATGGCCTTGGATCCACAAGTTCCTTTCTGTTCTTAGCCTGTTTCCTTTTATGGCCTGCCACTGTTTTTCTTCACTTTGCATCGTACAACCTTTACTACTGGTGCTCAAAGTCTCCTCTCCTTCCACTCTATGCCATTTTTCACCTGAACCTTGCCAATCATTTCCTCTTGCCTTCTGTATTTGGTTTAAATGCTTGATTCTCATCTTGGACCTTTCATTTCTATATCCCTGTATAAGTCTGCAATACTTTCTTGCAACTTCTTTCTCAACCACTAAATCCAAGCATCCTTACTAAACATGTCATTGTCTTCATTTTCTCTGTAAAGCTGCAGCTGCCTGCCAAAACTCCCTGCCCTTTCCATGTGCCAAACAAGTGATGTGACATCATTCAAACACTTCTTTACAGCTCTGCTTCTGGGAAAATTTTCAGGAAGATCAGCTGCCTGATCCCCAGGCCCATGAAGCTCATTGTAGGTGGTGTTGGTTTATTTTCATGGACCTTTGAGCAAGCTCCACTCCAGAAATCAAATAAGCTCCCACTGAAGAAAGCACAGAACTCCAATGATCTTAAACTCTGTGGACAGGAAAAATGGAAGAGATGTTGCCCTGCATGTCAGGACCAGACACTGATCTCCTGATGAAGCTTTAATGCAGATCCAGCTCTGGGGCCCCAGAGGACAAGGCACTGGCAGACTGAGGTATCCCTATCACCTCCAGTGTGCCTGGCAGTGCTGCACTGCTGTCTCCCTGATGACAGGCTCCTGAGGATAGAGTCTTGTTTTCAGGACAGGCTCACCTGCTGCAAGCACATCCCTCCCATTTACTCCTCAAGGCCTGTAGGGCATAGTTAAGCTTTGGGAAAATACTGTTTTTACATCTTCTGCACAGGGGATGAGACCACTCAGCTTGTTTGTGTTCATTTGCAGGCTTAAACTCTATTGTCATCAGGCTGCCAGAAAACTGATGGGTAGAAGTCTGCATGGAAGACAGTGAAAAATAAACACTATCTGAAAAAAAAAAAAACAACAAAGCAATCCACAGGGAAAGACACAATCTGGGGAAGATTGCCCCTTGTGTGAAGCACAACTTCTGTGTATTTAAAAGTCTATTGCCAGACAGATCCAAGAAAGTCCATTCTGTTTTGCTCCATGCAGAAGACTCCTATGCCAGGCAGCATTTGTACTTGGTTCACATTTGGACAACCCCAAGAACGTCAGCATTCAGTTTATTACAGTGTCTGGCAGCCAAGCTTCCCAGTGGTTTCCACACCTACTGCTGCAGCTCTTGTCAACAGGATGCCAGATGCTTAATTTAATTACTGTTTATTTGTTTGCCTAGCCTAGACAGCTTGGAGAGAGAACTGGATTTTATCTTGGCTGACAACACGATCGGTAAAGTTTACTACATAGCAACAAGAGTGGGTTTTCAAAGGCAGATGCAAAAACGACAAGAGCGGAGCATGGTTTAAGCTTTGGTTGCATGCACTGGAGAAGAGGGGGTAGAAGAAAGACAAGTGAGTAGCACTGCTGTGAAGACACTTTGAGTAGCAAAGTCAACTATCAGTTTTAGAGCCTTTTCTCCCCTCACAGCACAGCTCTGCTGCGTTAAATAAAAGTGTTTTAAGTGCTTAAGTATTATTATCCTTAGCTCCCGAACAAACAAAAAACTTTTTAAACCCTGAAGTTCAGTTACCTAATTAGTCTATTTCTTCATGCTTGGTTGGACAGCATTACTGAGCTGCACCACCAGGAAGCTGGGAAGTCTTCCACATATCCGATCAAAAACTATGGGGTTTTGCCATATGTTCTTTATGTATCTAGCCAGGTTACATCTTTAAAGAAAGAGGCACTGATTCTGGACAAATAAACTGGCAGCCCCTGAGGAAGGCTGAGCTGTGCAGGGCTGTGTGCCTGACAGCAGCCCTCTGACTGATGGGGCCTCCTGGCAGATTACATGGCATTGCTGCTCATCTGCTGTTGAGCTAATGCCTAAGCTCAGGTGGCAGGATATGCCACCCAGGCTTATTTTTAAGTTTATAAACATTATACCACGCACACACATGGCAAATGGCTGCCTTGTGAATGCCTGTGGTCTCTCAGTGTGTCACTGTCAGAGCAGGCACAGCCAGCCCAACTGCAGGAGCTCAGACAGAGCTGGGAAGCAGCTCTGGACTCACCTGGGATTCCAGAGAGATTTTACTCTACAGAGTACAAGGGGACAGTGAGGGTAGCTAGGCAAGCCTGCAGGCAGGTACTGCAGACCGACTCTGGATGGGCAGATCTTGTTTCTGCACAAGACACAAGATCTTGCCTCTCGTCTGAAGGAACCTAAAAATGCTGCAGTCTGAGAGGTACAAGCAGCATCTTTGTGGGTTTCCAAGTCTAGGCTCTAGACCTTGAGAAATTACCTGCCACAAAGGGAAGAGAACTGTCCAAAGTATGGGTCCCAGATACAGAAGCAGTAGTATTTCATTTGGATGTCAGGAAGTTCTTCCTTCAAGACAGAAGTACTTTTTAGTAACAGAAATCTAGTTGTGATGGACACAACAATGAGTAATGGCAGTAAGCATTTGAAATTAACCTAAGTATGTCTTAGGAAGTAGTGGTTTGAACTTTTAAGATGAGCCAGTGTCTGGAGGTGACACACAGTTGAAACTGGGTGTGCCTTCTTACTTAAAATAAAGCATTCCTCTGCAGCCAGTGCAACCTGTGCTGCTTGGCAAGCCCAGCTGTGCACCTTCAGGGGGGTTAACCGTGTCACCCGCCTCACTTCTGCAGATGCAGCAAACAGCAGGAGTCACAGAAGTGCTTCTACAGCTGATCCTAAATACTGCTGAACTATGGTGTTTATTGCTTCACCTTCCTCCACTACTAGAACTGAAGTTTCTCTTTGTCAGTGTTAGTTCTGTGCTAAAAGTCTTTCAAAAAAGTAGGGGGTGGGGTGGGGTGGGGGTGGTAGGGAGGAAGATCTGGTCTACTGCTGTGAACAAGGGTTCTTCAGTTCTGAGTCCCTGGCCCCAAATAATATAAAGTTTTCTAACTGATTATGGTATTAAATTCCAAGCACATCTTTTCTATGTAATATTCCATCTTGTCAGCCTGCTCACCAAGCAAAATGAAAATTAGTATTTCACCAGCGACGTCTGTCCACCCAAGTTTCAGGTGATTCCTAGATTCACATGAAGGCCTGCTTTCAGGTTTAGGTTTTATGAATTAGTGTGCAGTGAGTGGACACGACATGAATCACTGCAGTATTGTTTGTTCTCTTTCCACTTGTCTGGCAGGACAGAAACAGCCAGATGAATATTCCTGTGTCAGTGCTAATAGAGATGGTTGCCTGGCTGCCAATAACTGAGACTAAAGCCCAGTGGAAGCACAGGTGTAGCAGGTTGGTGAACTGATACATGAACCACAGCTGGGGGGAAGCCCTGCAGAGGAAACCCCAAAAGCTAAGGAGGGGAGAGTGAAACAGGGAAGCACTGAATCATGAACTGGTTACCGTACCTATCATCATTTTCAGCCTGGTGCCTCATGTACAGAACTGCCTGTTTTCTGGTTTTAGCCTTTTCTCCTGGCAGGGAGGAATAAAGTACTCTGTTTCTGAATCATCAGCTTGGTCTGTATGGTAAGTATCCAGCCATACAGATGGCACAAGGCTTTGAAGGAGAAGACAGTATCAGAATGCAAAGGCTTGTTAAGCCTGCTGTGCCTTTACACAGCACCACGGACTGCTACCCAAAACAACCAAAGAGGGGATGCTTAGGGCTATCCCAGCAGAGACTGGGACAGCTGCAGAAGGGGTAAGCTTGGAAAATGAACTGTAACATTTTCTTGTCATTTACTGCAGTGTCCTAACTGACCAAGGAATTTGGATCCTGTGACTGGGTGAGTGTCACTTCATAAACACCTGGACCTCTGTGCATTGTTGCGTTTTGAGGATATACACTTTCTGAAAAACATCCTGCTTTAGTGGGGCATGGGGAAAAAAACAGGGAGGCATGGGGAATAACAGACTGGAAAAGAGTTGTTTCTTGCATAAGAACTAAACAGTTAACTACAAAACCAGGAAGAGCTGTGAGAGACCAGGCAGTCCACAGGGCCCTGGCAAGATTAAAGACTGACTTTCCCAGCAGGGAGAGAAGCATTGCCTGAGCAGAGCATCACCCAAGGACAGGTCTGTTTCACTGACTGATGAAAACCCCTTCCTGTCTAAATGCCTTGCTCTGCTTTTACAACAGATGGGAGTTTGCTTTTGTCATTAGTTTTGTCTTCTGACCACAGATTCCTTCACAGGGAAGAAAGACTAGGAGCAGAGTTTGGTGAGATGGGTGTGTGGGAGAGGCATGGTTGATTCACAGGCTACTGCCTGAACAGCAGAAAAATGTGGAACTCTGCACAGGGGAGGCAGAGGCATGGGGCAGACGGTCCAAGCACACTCTCAGGACCCAAGAGCACAGGTACAGTTTGCCCTGGCAATGCACCACGGAACGCTCTGAGCTAAGCCATCCACAGGTGATGGCCGAGATAAACAAGTAGTAGCAGAACCAGTTTCCCAACGTCCTGTCTTCACAGAAAGTAAACACTTCTGGACAAAAGGTCCATCTTCTTGCTGCAAAGTAAAGGGCTTCTTCCACCTTGCAAAACCCTCTCCAGGAGATGGATTTTTATGTTAATTTTGTTTTTAAAATTAAATCCTTCTCACAAGTTTAGTTGCAGCTAATCAAATGGTTAAAGAGAGCTGTTTTGGAAGGGAGAGATAAGGGGAAGGGAATAGGGGCAACACTGAGCTGCACACATGCTGTGTGGCTACCCAGATAGTTTTCTTAAAAGTAGATATTAAAAAAAAACCCAGAACACAATATCCAAGCCAGCTCAAAGCATCTTATGGGTTTAATTTTACTTACCTAAATATGACAGGCCTTTACCATGGGGAAAAAAGGAGAGATAATGGACAGAGATGGGGTAGGGGAAACAGGAAAAGGTCCCTACAGAACAATTCTGACGCTGCTGGAATTGAATGGAGAGAGAGTCTGAAGAAGGGTGCAAGTGGGCCACAGCAGCTGCCAGTCACCGTGTTAGACTCAGCCGGCAGCGTCGTGGCAAGCCTAACTTTCTAGTGTGGCAACGCCAGGCAAAGCAGGAAACAGGACTGGGTATCTGTTTCGCCATTTCTGCTCACAGCCCTTTACACAGAACCAGTCACAGTTTTACAGGGCCTCCTCCCTATGGGGAAATAGTGCTTGGGAGCACTCCTGGAGGGTAGGACTGACACACCATGAGCATCTTCCCCTCATCCTGCCATGCCTGGGATAAAACAGACAATTAAGGAAACATCTTCTGGTCTCAGCCCAGGGATAAAACAGACAATTAAGGAAACATCTTCTGGTCTCAGCCCAGGAGGACCAGCCGTGGAAACCGATGTGATCTGCACCCACACAGCTGGTAGCCACCTTTGAATCCTTTCAGGAAACCAAGCAGTGTGATTTAAAAAGGGAGGGGAAAGTGATAGCAAGGGAGGCGGGGAGGCAAGCCCCATGGGTGCTGGTGATGTCAATGGTGACATCACTGGTTTCAGTTAAGTGACATCACCCAGGCTGCCATTTGGGTGAGCATGGCAGGCCTAAAGATACTATGCAGAGTACTTCCTTGGGTTCACAGCTTATATCTGTTCAAGATTCCAAGAGTGGGATTGTTTGGGGGGTTGGGCTTGTGTAATTTGTTTGGTTTTTTTTCCTCATCCCTTCTCCCAGAACTAAGTCAGAATGAAAGCTCTGATCCTAAGACCACAGCACCAGTGTATAGTGCTCTAATAATATAATGTATAAGACAAGAATACTAGTTTCCCACTTACATTTACCTCAGAGGGACAGGCGTTGGGCATCTAGCCTGAAGTTTACAACTTTAATAAAAACAAGTGTCTTTAATAAAGCAAGCTTTAGGGAGTTGGATAATGACAGGACCAGGAGTAATGGATCCAAGCTACAGGTGGGCAGATTGACATGAGATGTTAGGAAGAAGTTCTTCAGCATGAGGGTGGTGAGACACTGGAACAGGTTGCCCAGGGAGGTGGTGGAAGCCCCATCTCTGGATGTTTCTAAGGCCAGGCTGGATGTGGCTCTGGGTAACCTGATCTAGTGGAAAGTGTCCCTGTCCATGGTAAGGGGGTTGGGACTCGATGATCCTTGAGGTCCCCTCCAACCCCAACAATTCCATGAACCTAAGATGTGGGTGGACAGCGGGAAGAAGGTTCCACCGAAGCACCAGCTCGCCCAGATTTATCTAATATCAGATTCATATCCCTTTTCTACTGCTTTAAGACATAAGTAATTCAGATGTGGGAAAGATGCTCATGATTAGGTGTAAAATTGACTTGTACAGTATTTTCATGCATGAGGAAAATAAAAAGCAACTATTCCTTTCCAGGATATAGGGTGATCCAGTGCTGTTTCAGTGAACTTATCCCTAACACATGGCAAGTTCATTGAAAATAAGTTCAGCCCTTCAGCAAGACTGAATGCAGATGGTACATGCTCCTCTTGTGACTCATGGGCACAACTTGGCTATTCAACTTCAGTTGGTCTCATCATTAACATCAAACACGTCAAAAAGTTGCTTCATCTAACTTAAGTTCATTAAAAGTCAACTTTTTTACTAGGATGCATCAGGACAGATTACAAGCATCCCATACTACAGAAAACTGCTGTGAAAACTGTAAATTACAACTTTGCCACACTTCATGATTTTCTGCTCAGGACTAAGAAAAAAAGGATTATTCAGCAGAGTACAGTAGGATTACTCAGGTGAAGGAACGAGACAGGCTTTGGTAGAAGTTTTGTTTCAGCCTGTGTAGTTATGTGTACAGCAGCAGGGATTCCTCTCAACATGGCTGACACAGGTAAAATCTTTGCTATTTTCAGCTGCCAAGAGTCCCTCTGCCGAAGGACAGTGTTGGGGCTGAAGCTCCTGCAGGCTTATGGGTTTGCCAACTACTAGTAGCAAAAAAATAGCCTGTGAAGAGGGCAGCAGGGCCTCCCTGCTACGTAACTCTGGTGGGAGCTGAATTCAGGGCATCGTGGGGCTACCTTTGTGCAGAGATGAGCAGCAACAACTTGGGCTACAGGATGTTTTTTTTTTCTCCGTAACAGGTACAATTTGTAGTCTCGGGTCCAGAATCTACACCGCAAGCCCCGTGTATCTACACTCCTATTTGAAGCCCGTCAGTTACAGGCGCGGAGAACTTAAAACTCATCGCGGGGAGGCAGAATGGAAGCTCCCCGGGAACGGCGCTCGCTGCCCGGTCCCTGCGGGAAAGTTCCCAGCAGCCCCAGGGCTGCTTTACAGGCGATACTTAACTATAATTGCTGTTGTGCTGAAAGAACTCGGGTGCAGATTATGGCATAAGCCGCCCACTCAGTCTGAAAAGTAATTAGGGTAGATGTTCATTAAAAACTTCCTAACGAGTCTGTTAGCTGCACTGCCTCACCCCAGCCAACACGAGGCACAGAAGCCCATTGCTAGAGAGCGCGAGGAGGAGCGAGGCGAGCAAGAAGGAGCTCCGGAAAAACAACCGAGGTGAGGCTGCGTTGGGTCTGGTGAGGTGCGAGTGCCCCTGCCCTGTACGGTGACGTCCGGCCCGGGGACAGCGGACAGTCGCACCTGCTGCGGCGGGGCTGTGGCCGCCCGGGACCCCGCGGAGCGCCCTGCCCGTGCCGCCGCCAGCGTAATGCGTACCCCAGGGCCGGCCCCGCGCACCACCCTGTCCCCGGCCGGGCACAGGCGCCCTGCCAGCGCAAAGGTCCCAAGTCGTCTCCCCTCCCGTACCCTGAGGCGGCTCCCACCACCGCGGGCGGTTAAGGGGCAGAGCTCCCGACGCTCCCGACGAAGCAGCCCACAGCGGCACAGGGGACCGCCAAACAAGAAGTACCCGCAGGGAGGGCTGCCCGGGCACCACGAGAGCCCACGGCCCCCGACCCAGGCGCCGCGACTCTCACCTTCCGAAAATAACCGTCCTCCGCCGGTTCTGCCGCCCTGCAGGCGCGGGGCGGGAGGGTATCCGTCATCTCCGG
>VWZE01004761.1:1144725-1157044 GCA_013396675.1 Eubucco bourcierii | reverse complement strand
TACACTGTAAATAGTTGAAATGGTATTGAAGTTTTCTTGAGTGTCTGGACTGCAGTTTTATAAATGTAAGGTAAAAATATTTGAACTGATTTTAGTTTTCAGAAATTAATATATCAGAGTTTACAGCACCTTACTTAGATATTTACTTTCTTTAAAGGATGGACTCCTTCAGCTTTTGTGTCATCGCGGCAGAAGAGAGCAGACAGAACCATTCTTGGACCAGAAGACTTCATGGATGAAGAGGTAAATTTAGAAAGGAATGCAAATCTTTTGGAAGTACTTGCAGGGTTTTCAGGTGATTAAATCTTACAAAGAACTTAAACAGTGAATATGGAAGTAAGTAACTTTAAAATTACTTCTGTAGAGTGCTGGGTCTTATAGGATGTTCCATACATTCACTTAGGAAACTTCTGTAGTCTCAATGTTTAAAAAAGCCCAAAATATTCAGAACTTAATCCTGTTACTTCCTCTGTCAGAAAATACAAATACTTCTGGAGTTATTTAAAGTATAACCCTTCGAGTTATTGAAAAAGCAGCCACATAAATGGCTGAACAGAGTTAACCAATAGGGGGGCATATTCCAATTTCTTTCCTTTACCATCACCATAAGTAAGCTTTGTGGGAAACATGGTTTTAATGTGAATTGTTCCTTTTTTGTCTGTTTTCCAGGACCTTAGTGAGTTTGGGATAGCACCAAAAGATATTACAACCACAGATGATTTTGCTTCCAAAGCTAAAGACAGAGTGCAAGAGAAAGCTAGGCAGATTGCAGGGGTAGTTTCTAGCATTCCAGGAACCACAGCATTTGATGATTTAATAGGACCGTCAAAGTAAGTAACTTTAAATAAAATCACACCAAACAATTCCTTTAAATTATGATTGCTGTATTGGTTAGAAAACTCCTTGAAAGAGACCAGAAGATCTGCAGCATTCAACTTTCTAAATGTTCCTCATCTAGATCTTAGTTTCCTTTGTTCAGACATTCACAGACTGGGATGTGGAATATATGCAAATGTTGATACATTCAGACTGGATTTTGGAATATGAAAGTGTCGTTTGAAATGGTGTATGTGTATACTGTTTCTCACCATTAAAGATGTAATTTGAGGTGACGTTTTCCTTTTCACTCTTAGAATAACCGTCGGTGTTGAACTGTTACGAAAGATGGGCTGGAAGGAAGGACAGGGAATTGGACCTCGAATCAAGAGAAAGCCACTCAGGCAGAAACCTGGTAAGGGCAGTGAGGTTCCTGAGCTCGTGAGTGGGGCACAAGCATCTGTAAACTGATCGGAAAGTTCCTTTAAAAGCCTCCTTCTCTTTGGCCTGTTTCTTTTCATCTTGAATGAAGAGCTGTCATTTAATGTGATGGTGTTGTTTATCTCCTGCAGATCCTGCAGTGAAAGTGTATGGCTGTGCGTTGCCACCTGGACTGTCTGAGGGCTCTGAGGTATGGAACAGGCAAAAATGGGTGGTTGACTTGGGTCAGAATGTATGCTTACACCTTTAGAAGCCTTTGATGTCTTTGAACAGGATTTTAATTTGCATTTTTGACTTTTGCTGAACATATTCACACACATTTATTATGCTTACTGTGAGAAAAGGTTTTAATGTGACTGGATGTGTTCTTTTGCTGCCTGGGCACATGCAGTACTTGCTTATTTTCATGTATAATTTAGGCAATGCAAACTTGCCTGGACCCATGGTGACTGAGTGTTGTAGTCGGAGTGGCTGGAGAGCAGCCAAACAGAAAGGGATCCGGGGGTGCTGATTGACACCCGCCTAAACACGAGCCAGCAGTGTGCCCAGGTGGCCAAGAAGGCCAGTAGCATCCTGGCCTGCACCAGGAATAGTGCGGCCAGCAGGAGCAGAGAGGTCACTCTCCCCCTGTACTCTGCACTGGTTAGGCCACACCTTGAGTCCTGTGTCCAGTTCTGGGCCCCTCAATTTAAGAAGGACATTGAGGTGCTTGAACATGTCCAGAGAAGTGCAATGAGACTGGTGAGAGGCCTCGAGCACAGCCCTATGGAGAGAGGCTGAGGGAGCTGGGATTGTTTAGCCTGGAGAAGAGGAGGCTCGGGAGACCTTCTTGCTGTCTACAACTACCTGAAGGNGGAGTCAGCGTCCCTGGAGGTGTTCAAGGCGGGTTTGGACGTGGCACTTGGTGCCATGGTCTAGTCTTGAGGTCTGTTGTAATGGGTTGGGCTTAATGATCTTTGAGGTCTCTTCCAACCTTGGTGATACTGCGATACTGTGATAAAAGCTCAACAGGCAAAACTTTGGGTAATATTTGCTTCTGTCTTGTGTTCTGTACAAGAGTGAAGAAGATGAGTACCAGCCAGAGAACGTGACATTTGCACCAAAAGATGTGATGCCTGTAGATCTCACTCCAAAAGAGAATGTCCATGGGCTTGGCTATAAGGGTTTGGACCCTTCACAGGCTTTGTTTGGTGCATCTGGAAGAGAACACCTCAATCTTTTCGCCAGCAGTTCTGAAGACACAAGCAATTTGCTTGGTGATCTGAGACACAGTAAAGGAAGGAAGCTGGGCATAACTGGTCAGGTAAGGACATTTTTAGGTGTCCTTCGTTGTCAACACAGTAAAATCTCAATCATTTTTTACTTTTCTTCTGTGGAAGGCACCTATTCATTGTAGAGTTATAAGAAATCTGAAGTGTGGTTAGAGAAAAGGGACATTTTTTCATATTTTTATTCTGAAGATGTGGGTGTATTCTTGGACCTAAATTCTTTCACCCGTAAATCCTGTTAGAGGTACCTGTAGGTGCTGTGTTCTTTGATTAGAGAAAACTGATAATCAGTACGTTTGCATCTTTTGATTTTGTTTGTTGAATCTGTCAGCTAGAGAAGTTTTGCTTCTCTCCACAGTGTTTGTAGTTCCCTCAATGCTGTAGTATGGAGAAACACTGTCTATTTTTGTGGGAAACACTGTTTATTTTTGTGGGAATTATCCTTGTTTATTTTCATTGCTAACTTACGTTTTTTTTTCCTTTTGAGAGCTTAACCTGCTTTAGTCAGATTTCAAGTGTTGTGGGAGTAGGCTTTGTTCTCATCCTGTACAGACCAAACTGGCTGTCCCTTCCTGCCATGGCTTTTGTGTTCAGTGAGCTTTGTTTGCTGGATTTTTTTCAGTAGTTGATAGCACTTTTGGGGGTACATTTTCTCCCACTCTATATCATACTATAACTGCATAGATGTGCTTGTAGACGTTTTTCTGATGTGTAAGTTAGAATTATTTGTATTTGAAATATATTTTAGGCTTTTGGTGTAGGAGCTTTAGAGGAGGAAGATGATGATATCTATGCAACTGAAACACTGTCAAAATATGATACAGTTCTGAAGGATGAGGAACCTGGAGATGGCTTGTATGGCTGGACAGCACCTAAGCAGTATAAGTCCAAAAAAAGTAAGAAATGGAGTTTTGTTGGAGGATCTTCTGTAATTTGTGTTTAGGGAAAAAAATGGCCCAGGCACAGCCTCTGTTACCCAAATATTTGATTTTCAGTGGACTGGTATCCTCTAGCCCAAATATCTGAAACTTCATCTAATCTTCCTTCTGTATTGATGTGCCCAAATCTGGAAATAACTTCCAAAGCTCTCCACTCCTCACAATGTAGATTAAACCCATTAAACCCCAAATTACCGTTTTTTTTCCCCAGAGGGCAGTAAGTGCTGCTTTGAGATACAGCCTTCAGCTCCTCTGAAGGGAGTAAATGATGGTGAACCATGCCTGCCAAGTACAGTCCAGGCCTTGCAGAGACATGTTTTATTTGTAAAACTGTTTGCAACTTTTGTCTTGATACCACTCTTGTAGTGCAGCTTTTAAGTGCATGAAATAGTGCAGTGATTTCTAGAGCATCTGTTAATGTTAGCAGTACACAATTAACAGCTCTCGTGGAGTCCGCTGTGCACGGCAGGGGAACTGCCCTTTCGCTCTTAGGTTTGTTCTTACAGCAATCCCTGCTAGCAGAGTTTGTAGCTGCATAATCCATAACCTATAACTAAATGAAAGGCAGTAAAGAAAGAAATACAGGTATGCTCCATACACTGCGAAAAGGGCAATACCAAGAAGCGATGTCATTTGCCAAATGTGTTTTAAACATTGACCAACTCTATGGTGATTTTGTAGGGTCTGAAAGAGAAGTTAAATACGTAGGCAAGATCTTGGATGGTTTTTCCTTGGGATCAAAATCATCAACTCCAAGCAAGGTATGCAGAGACTGATATATTTGTATTAAGAATGCCATCAGCAAATTGCCGTGTGAGCTGTATGGACTCTGCTGTTGCTCAGTGGTTTTTATGTTCTTGGAAATGAAGGTTCTGATCAGCAATAAAGATTGCTGAATGAGAAAAATTACAGCCTTGGAGGCTAAAATTTGTCACACTACTGGAGGAATTTAAAATTTGCTTAGGTACTGGCTTTGAGCAAATGCCTTCCACACTGTCCAGTGTTATTTGACATAAAGAATTACTTTTATTTAAATGGGAAATTAAAAAATAAGCAGCTTTTCGTGCCAAATCTTTTCGAAGTAGCGTTCTGTTTTCTCTGAAAAGCAGGCCTTGTACTTCATCCACTTCACTCTTGGTGACAAATGGTTAACCCTGTTCCCAGGTTTACCTTGTTCGTACTGTATATACTGGCATAAATGGGAATGGCAAACAGACTTGTAGGATGTGGGCCTGCTTCTGATCCAGAACAAGGATGAGCAGTTGTGTGGTGTGTAAAATCGCAGTGTGTGGGAGGCACATGAATAGCCTTTGAAATGACAGCTTAAACGACCAGAGAGGGGGAAAAGGACTTTGAAAGCCATTAAAATATAGTAAGCACAGAAGTACTCAATAGTTTAATTGGTTAAATCATCTGCCCTCTGTTTAAACCCTCCTTTAATTATTAAGCAATACCAAGAACATTTTCTCAGCTGAAAGCCATGCGTGTTAAGACTCTTGTTAACCTTGCTGGGGCATGATGTGCACGTTTGCTTGGGTTTTGTAATCATGACATAGTGTCATTGAATCCTGGGATGCTTTGAACTGGAAGGGGCTTGTAGAGGTCATGTAAGTCTGGCCTCCCTGCAGTCAGCTAGGGGCGGTTACAGTGACAGTGTAAGGGTTTGTTCCCAAAACTAGTGTTGTAGTGCTTCTTACTAATGGGTTCTGAAAGAATCAGTAGCTTGTAACACCTGCTTCTACTGCTAAGCCATAAGTTATATTGAGGTGTCTTTTCCTGAAGCACATTTGTAAGCATTAAATACAAAGTTGTGTCTCTCTCTCAGTGGTTTCTTGTTTTGTCATCCCCCTGCCAAGACTTACCCACCACCTGACCTGCCACGGAATTACAGACCAGTCCATTATTTTCGACCTGTGATAGCAGCTGGGAGTCAAAGCCACCATTTACAGAAGGCATTAGAGGAGTCAACTGGAAGGTTGGAAAGTGATGTAACACAACAAAGCAAACATGCTTTGAATGCCTCCCAGAGGAGGGAACGACTGGGAGAGACTGGTCTAAAAGGTATTGACAGATCTGACCTCACCTTTGCTTGGTGTCCTGCTTGTTTATACAACAATGAAAGTTCAGTCTAGCCGTGGACACTATTTTCTGATATAAAAGGACAGCACCTGGTCAGATTATCCAGAATATCTGGTCAGCATTCAGTTTCTACAGATGGGTTGTTGGTGTATCTTTATTTTCATTTGCCACATTCTTGTAAAGATGAAATGTGTTGGATTGTGTTTCGATATGGGTCGGGTTTTCTCATTTTTTGTGCTC
Source organism: Eubucco bourcierii (assembly GCA_013396675.1). Classification (NCBI taxonomy): domain Eukaryota; kingdom Metazoa; phylum Chordata; class Aves; order Piciformes; family Ramphastidae; genus Eubucco; species Eubucco bourcierii. Next base: position 1,151,262 of record VWZE01004761.1, on the reverse strand, counting down.
TTATGAATTTGGAATGTACCAGGCGGTGAGCTTTGTGGTTTGCTTTTTGCTTGTTTGTTTGTAAAATGAGGTTTTACTGAAATACAAATTCATTAAAAAGGTTATTTCTAAATGTTCCGATTTACAACACATAAAGCTGACTAAAATTTACAAGGTAATATGTTTGTGGTTAATGGCATAAAAGATGCAAAAGTGGCCAGTTCCCTACCTGCTGTCTTCTGCCATTACACTCTCTCTTGATGCCCAAGAGCATTTTCTCTGAGCACACGTGTATAGCGGTGGGTTTCCTCCACTAAAGTGGCACAAAGAGTTGTCATAATTTCTCATTTCTATTTATCTCTTTCTGCTTTTTTGGCTTTAGGTCCAACTCCTTCTGTTTTGGAATATCTATCTGAGAAGGACAGAGAAAGACTCAAAGAAGTCAAGCAAGCATCTGAACAACAAATGAAAGCAAAAGTGCTGCCTCAGCAGGCGCAAACCAGCAGGTTCCAGCCAGCATCCACAGAGGATGCTGCTCGCAAGTGGCAGATGTTGTTGGGAGACCAGCTGGCAAATGCTGGCTCCAGTGACTTCAAACCATTCGCAAGAAATCCAGAGAAACAAAAGAGATACGAAAGCTTTGTGGAAAGTCTTAAACAAGGAGAAAAAGGTGACTGAAGAGATTCATCTCAACAGTTCATTTTTCTCTGAAAAAATGTTTTGGGTTTTTATCTTGTTTTAAATACCTGTTAAATACATACAGCATTTTGAAGGTGGGGAATGAGTAAGAAGCAGACGTTGCAAGTAAAATTGTTTTAAATCTCTGTCTTGCCTTTGAGAAATGCTGCTGTTCTTACCGTCTTGAAAATCTACCTCTGCTTACCAAGACTAATGCTATGCTCAGTACCAGTGCTTAAGCAAACACCCCAGCAAGTATCTTCTGTTACCTTCTGTTGAGAAGGCATCAGGCCTAGGTAAACTGTGATCTCTGCCAAGCATTTCTCTCCTTATCTTACAGCAGAGAAACTGGACCATTATTTAGACCCAAGTATGACAGAATGGGAGCGAGGAAGAGAACAAGAGGAGTTCTTCCGTGCAGCAATGCTCTATAAATCCTCAAATTCAACACTGTCATCCAGGTTTACTCGAGCCAAATATGAAGATGATGTTGACAAAGTTGAAGTTCCTCGGGACGAAGAGGTGCGTGCTGCTTGCGGGCCTCTTGTACGTGGGAGCTGCAGCTACTGGCTTAACCCTGACCTTTAGAATTCATTTTCTTTAAAACTCTTATGTAGACAGGATGTCAGCGTTTTGTTGCCCTTCTGTTCAGCAACCTTTTGAAGATGCTCAGTGAATACAAAGCAGTGATTTGTTAAACTACTCCTAAATATTTATGCTTCTGTCTTGCTCTTAAGTCTTCCAGCAGCAAGTCAATTAACTAAGTTTTTACTTATTTAGCAGCTATAAATGTTTTATTTTTTCAGAATGATATTAATGATAAGGAAACTGCTGTGAAGATGAAGATGTTTGGCAAACTCACAAGAGACACTTTTGAATGGCACCCTGAAAAGCTGTTGTGCAGAAGATTTAATGTTCCTGATCCATATCCTGAGTAAGATGACTGATACTTTTTGAGAACTCTGAACTGTTCACTTGCTTGTGGAAAGTCTGGCTTGATGTTCTCTTCTGTGTTATAATAGACACAATACAGAACTGCCTGATGCTTTCATTTGACCCATGGCAGCATGGCATGCATTTTAAGGACTAATGTGGATGTTTCAGCTGCTTGTAGGTAATTTGAGGCCTTTTCTGTGCTAAAAACAATAATCCACAATAATTTTGTTATTTCCCTCTAGTTCTTCCATTGCCGGACTACCAAAAGTGAAACGGGACAAGTATTCTGTGTTTAATTTCTTAACTCTGCCTGAGCCCACCACATCTGTAACTCAGACAGTGAATGAAAAAAAACAGCAGAGCAACAGCCTCAACAGTAAGTTTGTTGTTCCTTTGCTCACTTAGCTGTAAGTGAGATTATTGTATTAAAAAAGCTATCTTTGTCATGGAGAACTTTGGTGTTAAAAAAACCCCAAAAGACAAAGAAATTAAAAAAAGAATTCAGTGATATAGAAACAGAAGTCAGTGATATTATACTAATTTCTAGCTTTATGGCTCAGATATTAAAATTTTTAAAATGTCAAACATGTGCTGAAGAAGCAGAGTTATTTAAAGTCAAATAGGCCATGAAATGCAGCATAATTTGACATGCAACTCATTTGAATGTGGGATGTTTTTAGAACCAAAGAAACCTTCAAGATGGGATATGTCAGATAAAGAGAAGGAAAAAAAAGACTCGATCAGTGAATTCATTAGTCTTGCTAGATCAAAAGCTGACACTCAGCAACAACCACCAGTGACAGCAGCAGAAGAATGTGCAACTGGGTCAAGTGAGGTGAGTTTACAGTGGTATTTGACCTGAAAGAGGAACAGGGGCAAACCCTCACACTTGACCTGAAGTAGGGGTGGGTGATAGATAAATTGAATGCAGAGCAGTCTGCAGAGGAAGAAGCCAAGATATGACACTATGCTTTGAGATTATAACTCTTTCGCTCTTTTTGCTGGTCAGCAGCAATAAGACAAGGAGCAGCAGCTACAAATTGGAGCATAGAAGGTTTCACCTCAACATGAGGAGAAATGTCTTTACAGTGAGAGTGACAGAGCACTGGAACAGGCTGCCCAGAGTGGTTGTTGTGGAGTCTCCTTCTCTGGAGACTTTCAAAACCCACCTGGGTGCGTTCCTGTGTGAACTACCCTGGGGGATCTTGCCGTGGCAGGGAGGTTGGATTCAATCTCTGGAGGTCCCTTCCAACCTTGAAAGTTCTGTGGTTCTGTGAACTCTGAGGTGTGAAAACGACAGCAGTTCAAGGACAGTAAGTGTGACTGTGCTTGAAGAAACAACTTCAGAGGAGGAAAAATATAGCTCAGCAGTCTGAGAGTCAAAGTCAGTTCCCTGCACTCACTTTGCTCCAGGCAGAGAATGTATATTTTTCTGCTCTGAATGGAGGAGGATGCATACTTTGAGGAGAAAGGTGATTTTTTTCCTTCTACTTAAGTTTAGTAGTGTATAACTGATGCTTGAGTTAATGAATTAGAATATAAAATATCTAGGGATCTATTTTCACAGATTGCACTGCCCTGTCCAGGCCATTGACTTAGCTGGGCTGTTTTGCAGTTTGACTGTTTTGCACTAGCAGTAGCTAAAGCTGTCTTTCACAGCTCTTGGGATACCTGAGTATTCTAAATGCAGGTCAGGATGTTTGAAGCTATTAATAATCAGAGAAGGAGTGGTAGCTTTCGCAGTGTTCAAATACAATTTGTTGTGATGCTGTTTTTCAGGTAAATAATGAAGATAAGAATCAGGAAGAAGAAAGCAGACCATCCATGGACTTATTTAAGGCCATCTTTGTGAGTTCCTCAGATGAAAAATCATCTTCCTCTGAAGAGGAGAGTGATGAAGAACAACAACCAACTACTTCAGTAGCAGATTCAGAACCCACCAAACAAGCTGCTCCACCAGACAGTTCTTCATCTAGTGCACAAGGTAGTACTTAGTAGGAGTTGTTGTGAATACCTTGTAAAAGTGTATGAATGGAATACTCCAGGAGTGCTAGGACTGTTCAATGCTTTTGTACAGCTCATCTGGCACTGGTGGTGCTGGCCATGTCAGAAAGTGTCGGGAGCACAACACCAAGGAAGCCCTTGCATGGGGCAGTGTTAATGGTGATGCCATGCGTCTTTCCTGGGCATTAGAAGCAAACTGGAGCATGATTGTTAAACAGTGAGGGAAAACAGAACATCTAACATTAGAGGGTACTTCACTGAGAAATACATGGAAATTAAATCTATAATAAATTGTAAGATGGATTGATAAACCACGAGTTTTGTGGTGGGTATTTGACAAATTCAGAAATAACTAACTTGGATTTCTTTGATAATGAAATTCACTCTCCAGTAAAATGTAATGGAGACTCTCCTGCAAAAGAGGGAGAAGACCTATCTTTTACTCTACTTCTTAATCAAATTTAATAAGCAAACTCTAAGAAGTTGCCTTCTTTTCAGGATGTCACTAAATGAAGCAAATGTACAATCCACTTTGTGCCATTACTGGCACAGCTGGTCCTGTTGGCATCTGACTTGGCATTCATTAACTTCATACATCTCATGGGGTCTGTAAGTCTCTGTAAGTGGTGGAAAAGCAGTGCTGTGTTGCTCAAGGAAAGCAAACGCACACTGGTACTAATGTAAGCAGTAATTGTATAGTGTGAAAGGTCAGTTCTGAATAAAACCAAAAACCGCAGCAGCTCAGCATGCTGACCTCTACCAGCGTCTCAGTACCCAGTCAGACAAGGCAGCCCACACAAACAGGGTGCTGAGCCATTGGCTTTCTTAGAGTATTTCAGAAACTCTTCTTTAACAGTCTTCAGCACTTCTTAGACAAAATGTTCCCTTATTTTCCTTTCAGGTAAAGAATTGGTTTGCTTTGGTTTGTTTTTTGACAGAGAATGTGGCTGCTGTGACTGATCCCAGGATTTCTTTGTTGCCTACTTCAAAACAGGAACCAGATGCAGCAGAAGAATTTGGACCAAAGTTGCCTCCAGCTTTTTCTTCTGGTAGGTTCCATAGAATTCTGGTGTGTACATTCTGCATGATGAAGTTGTACAGACATTTCTCTCTTAAAAAAAAAAAAAATATCTGTGAGTAGGCACTTTACCTCTTAAATGCCTGTGTTCTGTCAGACTGGCATCAGCAAAAGCTTTGGTCCCATGCTATGAGCCTCCAGAAAGAACCTCTTTGCTCACTGTGCTGCTTTGAGGCTAATTGGAATATTTTAATAGAGAAAATTACACTATAGACTGTGAAAGGAAAACATGGTGATGTCTACTTCACTCATAGGCTTGCTGAAAAAAATTGTTTGGGAACAATAACCAAAACATTAGATAAGTCAGTCTCTGTTTGTCTCTTGCTGAGAGAGCTTCTCAGGCAGTCTAGCAGCTTCTGGCTCTGGCTCGCTCCTCTGCCGATTAATCCTCACTAACCACTTTTCTTCTAACCCCCCTGGCTGATCTTCCTAATTCAATTTGCATGTAAGGCAAACCTTGGGGTAAGGTACAAGGGTGGGGAGAAGGTGGAAGGGTGGTTGGGAGCCCCTCCTGAGGTCAGTGATTTCTGGGAGGGGAGTTGTGTTGCTGTATTACCTTTAACATGTACATTTCTGTAAATATTCTTGTATATAGTATATATATTTGCTTGTACATTGTGCTGAGCTGTAAATAGAGCTTCATCTTTTAACTTCCAGATGACCGAGTTCTAGTCTGGGTCATTTTACAAAGTGGGGGGGGCAGGGGAACTCCCAAACCTTCACACTCATGTACCAATTTTGGTGTAGCTCTGTACAGGCAAGGATAAAAAAATGTAGTATAAACATAGGGCCAGCATTGCCATTTCTTTTAGTAAGAGATTGCACAAGCATTCCACTAGAGTTGGAAGGTTGTAGTTAGCAGTCTTAGACGTTTCATTTCCATTTGCAAGCGTAGCGGCATGGTTTTGTTGTCTTAAAACTATTCTATGAGAGGAAAAGCACTGTAGAATAACAGTTTCACTTTTTGTCATGTTTTTTGGTTCTGTTTTGGTTTTTTGTTTCTGTGTTTGCTTTGTACTTTAGGCCCTTCTTGGCAACAAGAAGCAGTGGTGCCAACAAGTTTTCCTGGGTCTACTAAGAAAGAAAAACATAGGAAGAACAGAGAGAAACATAAGACTAAAAAAGAACACAAACACAAAAAGGAAAAGGTAATTAATTTATTGATTTTTGTGATCTGCCAGTCAGCATTTTTTTATTATTTTTACTAGGTTGTAGAAAATAGACTGAGACTAAAACTTAGTGAGTTGAGCTTCTCGGGTGTCTTGGAACCTGAACTGTGGGAGTAGGGAGCTACTTTTTCCATATTTGCAGTGTGATTAGAGGTACAATATTGTGGGTAGTTGAACATTGCATGCTGAACATGTCAGGGGTGTTCTGAGAGCTGCAGATAGTTCATGGCTTGTATACAAATAACAGTAATGAAGTCTCTGGTTCAGAGGAGGTTAAGCACTTGGGGCTGATGTTGCTGGGTTGGAGGGCAGAAGGGCTCTGCAGCAGGACCTCGACTGCCTGGACAGATGGGCAGAGTCCAAGGGGATGGCATTCAATAAATCCAAGTGCCAGGTGCTGCACTTTGGCCACAACAACCCCATGCAGAGCTATAGGCTGGGGTTGGAGTGGCTGGAGAGCAGCCAAACAGAAAGGGATCTGGGGGTGCTGATTGACACCCGCCTAAACATGAACCAGCAGTGTGCCCAGGTGGCCAAGAAGGCCAATGGCATCCTGGCCTGCATCAGGAATAGTGTGACCAGCAGGAACAGGGAGGTCATTCTTCCCCTGTACTCTGCACTGGTTAGACCACACCTTGAGTACTGTGTCCAGTTCTGGGCCCCTCAATTTAAGAAGGACATTGAGGTGCTTGA
>VWZE01004761.1:1119407-1144526 GCA_013396675.1 Eubucco bourcierii | reverse complement strand
AGGCGCGTTTGGATGTGGCACTTGGTGCCATGGTCTAGTCTTGAGGGCTGTGGTGATGGGTTGGACTTGATGAGCTTTGAGGTCTCTTCCGACCCTGCTGATACTGTGATACTGTGGATGAAATGGGTGATTTTGATGTGTACCTATTTCATGCTGAGTAGTGGAAAAGAGTCCTTGCTAAATGTTCTGTTTCAGCTGAGCTTGGAGTCTACACTGAATTCAATTTTTTGCTGTTGTTGCCTACCAGAGAAAAACAAGTCTTTCCCAAGGAAATAATGAAATATTTCTCCTTTTTTTTTTTTTTTTTTAACAGAAAAAGAAATATAAGAAACAGAAAAACAAAGGAAAACACAAGAATAAAAAATCTGAAAAAGACAGCAGCTCAGACTCTACAGATAGCAGTAATGGTCTTAGTGACATAGATACCACAGGCCTGTCACCCAAAGAACTTCTGAGAAGGTAAAGAGAAAGTTGAAGCACTTGAAATTTTTTCAGTGAATAACCAAACCCTCAGTTCAGGAGCTGTCGTTCTAGTGAACTTGTTTGCAGCAAATATGGTCGTCAGACAGTCTCTTTATGAATATAAAATACTGCTCAGTTTTAATGTGGGGAACAATGACAAAATTCAGGTGTTTAGGAGCCACCAAGTACAGAACCTTGCTAGTTAATGGAGGTTAAAGATGACTGATATTTTTGGAAGATATTTTTAATAGCAGTTAAATGTTGACCAAACGCAGGAGATGATTGATATTTTTTTTTGCTGATACTTTTTTCTACTTGTTATTTGGAAACATTGGAAGCAACATTGTCTGCACCAGGAAGGTTTGAGTCTGCTTTGGTTTGTTCACAATTAGCAAAAGATCCAATCCAGATAGATGTGTGACATCAATGCTTAAGGTAATTCTGTGCTTGAGCAAGGAGCAGTGAAGCAAACAGAGCAATGCTGGAGTCACGCACTTGTCTGCTGAATTGAGACTTTGCTGGTACAGTCTTGTAAACCAGAGACTTGAACGTAGTGCCAGCAGGAAAAAATCTATTCCCCGTTTCATTTTGCTCACACACTTGAAAGTGAAGTACAAACAAAAGTAACTGTCGCTAGTTCAGGTTAAGTGTGTTCCATGTGGAACAGTCACTTCCCTGGCTTCTGCTCAGCATCTCTTACTAGCTGAAGGAGAAGTCTGAAGGTATTGTTGAAACACCACAACCAGCTGGCAGACTGCTTGGAACCTAGGTGTTCAGTGGAATGCAGATGTACCACTGGAAGGACTGGCAGAAAGGCCCCTGCCTTCCCTTCCTTTGGAACTGAGTGTCCCTCGTGGATCAGTGTGGCGTTATTAAAAAAACAAATGGATTTTCTTTTGACTTCTAAAGAGATGGAAGAAGTTTTTATGCATTTAGCAAAAAAAAGACTCCTTTGTGCAACAGTTGTGGAGGTCTGTCTCTTTACATCACTGGGACAGTGTTTGTATCCAGCATAGCTCAGACCTCTCACACTCAGTTTTAAGAAATTGCTCAAGTAATTAAATGTTCTTAATGTTACACATTGTTGTTTGGTCTGACCCCTTTCTCTTTCTTCCTCCCTTTTAGGTTAAAACAACTTCAGTACTGAAGAGGTAGCTTGCTTTCTTCAGTGCTGTATGGCCTGATCTCAAATGTTTGGTCTCCTCCATGATGGTAGATCAACCGTGTATACTTTTTAGCACTGTAGATACTGGATTCATATTGAATTATTTTGAAAGTAAATGTGCATATGTTTATTTTGTGGTGCTTCACACGTTCGAAATGTATGGATGATGGAATGCTGAAAAGCCCCCTTTCTGGGCAGTGTAATCAGAAGTACTGCAGGCTCTTTTAATTAACTTGAAACAAGATTATTTCAATAAATATAAGTATTGCAAATATTTTTTGTAGGACAAGTTGTTGCCCAATTCCTCTAAAATGCTTTCAGCCTGAATTAAAATAGGACATTAAAAGTGAAGGCAGTGCAACACTTGTATTGGGTGCGAGTGTTTTTGTTGAGTCTAATGCAGAACTTCTCATTGCCGTTTCACAGTATCTGCCTGTACTTGGAGTTTTCACATCTCCAAATTGGATGCAGCATTTACTGTAGCAGATCTAAGCCAATAAGCTGCCCTTTGGACATAAGTTACTCAGGATAGTGTACCAAAAGATTGCTGCTATAATCTACCTGCTGGTGTGGTTACCGTAGGAAGGGTTTACACCACTCTGTAGTTTCTTGCAGTGCATTTTAAAAGTAGTCATCATCTTGTAGAGTTATTTTAGTAGCAGCTCTGAAACAATGCTGAACTGCATTTTGAGTGGTCAGGCCCTTAACCACTCATAGAGCTCTTGCCCAGTGCACAAGTGCAGGCCCCCAGGCCTTACTTCACCCTCAGAAGGAGCTGGAGTCTTCCCTTTCTCATAAGATCCTTGTGCTGTGTCAGCCCACAGTGATGTCATCCATGTGCTGCAAGCGCTCCAGAGCCGCACCCTGCTGCTATGCAGTCTGGAGCACTCCATGGCAAATGGTGGGCCCCAAGCCTGCTGCAGGGCTACCACCACCGCCTGAGGTGGCACATGGGGAAAAATGGAAGCAGGGAGTGGCAGTGGTGGGGAGCCCATGGCCCAGGGACCAGAGGGTGGCTTGGGACAACTGTGAGCTGACCTCCCAGTATACCACGGAGGGAGGGATGCTGGGCTGGGCCTGGGCAGGCCTCAAGAGCTTGTACCCAGAGGCAGACAGAGGCTGCTGGAGAGTTGTCCATCACCTCCGCTTGTGGCAGCTGGCTCTTCCTTAGCTCTGGCCACACAAAGGCCTGCTGGAAAGTCACAGATGCAAACTGCCAAGTGACTAAAAAGCCCTGCAAAAGGGCTGTGATGGAAACTCTAATGGTCCTGGCTAAAAGACGTGGCCATGTAGTTTGATGTGCTGCTGCCCTTTGGGCTGGAACCAAGAGATGAGTGTTTGAAAGTTCTTCGGTGTCATGGGATTTAAAGATAAATAGTACATTTCATGAGAGGCAGAAGAACTGGAAACCAACAAGCCATCTTTCACCCAAGAAAAAATAAAAATAAACCTGCCATCTATCAACCCTTCTTTCTCAACTGGGTTTGGTGTATCTGCTCTGCACTAGTACCAAGGAGAGGACATAAACTCTTCCTGTACAAAGGGACCTTAACAGAGCCTCCTCCTGTTCCTGCTTCCGCACTCCCCTTCATGGATCAAACTGTCAAAAATAAGGCAAAACATTCCTAAATTGTGCTCTGTTCCTTTGCAGCTCTGATTTAAAATTCAGAGAGGACACAGTGATAGTGTGAGCTCCTGCCATTTTTGCTTTGAAGACACAAAAGTACTTTCAAGCTCTCACAATGGAACAGTGAAGCTCGGTATGTTATGGATGCATCAACAAGTTAAATACATAGTCTTAAAGCTAAAATCAAACAAGGAATGTTATGCAGGCACAGAAGCTGCTTGAATCATCAAGGGCTCTTCTGAAGATAAACAGTAAACCTCCTGTTTTGTACTTTGAACACATCTTTGACATTAAAGGGTGACTCCTGTCAGCATGTATAGTGTACACTGAATCAGAGCTCTAGTTATTAATATTTTAAAGCTGTAAGTTGATACAAAGCTTGCATTTTTGTCCTGGCCATTCTTTTTCCTAGCTTATTCATGTATATTACTGTTTGTGGAGAAGCAGAAGTCAGACATCACACCGTTACCAGCATGGCCATGGGATTTTCATACTTGTCACTTGCATTTTCCTTTTATGTCATTCTGGATTTGCACCCTTTATTTTCTTGCTCCTCCAAGTTCTGTGTAGTTTGCTGTGATTTCCTTAAAATTCCAGCTACCTTGGGCATGTCTGAACTGGGGAATTGGACAGATAGCAGCTGCTCCAAATCTCAATCCAAAAGATATCTTGGAGACAAGAGTTGTGAGCTCTTGAATTTTATGTAAGTAAACAAGAATGTAGCTGTGCTAAGTAGATGTCAGGCATTGAGATCTGGCATATATTAAATAGTCCTGACAACTCAAGAGCTCGTAATTAGTTACAGGGATGCCTCAATGTCATACAAACACATCAAATAGTCCTGCTAAGGATCTGAAGTGTTGGCTTCTTACCAGTGCAGGACTAGGCTTCTACCATAACCCAGACCTTTTTTCAGACATCCTGAAAAGACCTAAGAACCCCAAAAAGCATAAAAAGTGCAGGCAATTTTCAGGTTAGCACCTTTATGTCATCCAAGAGCTGTGGATGGCTAGATCAAATAAAGTAGGAAGCCTCTTATGAAAAAAGGGATGGCAGGCCTTGAAAGTGTGAGCATTAACTGGACAACTGAGCATTGGCTTGTGGAGAAAGACTTATCAGGATCTGGGTGTGAGCACCAGAAATCTGGTGAAAACAGCTGTGATGGGGAAAGATGAACAGAAGTCTGTGTGTGAGAGATGAATTGTTGTTTCACTGAGCCTCGGAAAGAAGGGTTGGTCTGAGATGTCCTTTTAAGTCCTAGCGTTCTGTGGTTCAAAGATAACTAAATTAAGGCTAAGATTAATGATCTATGAACTTTGTATCCCCTTGTTATTTACAATTTAGCAAAGCACTTCCTAATCAAACCCATTTGGATTTATCGAAGGATGTTGAGAAAGGTTTTCCTATTCAAGTCTTTGAAGAACACAGTGCCCCAATTTCTGAGTGCAACTTGACTTCTGATGGCAGAAGGTGAATGTTTTCTGTCTTAATTCATTTAAAGAAACAAACAAACTGATTTTTTTTGGTGATGTCAGGGTTCAGTTTGAGTGCATACAGAAACACTTAATTACAAAGTTTAGAACAAAAAAATTACTTTTTCAGTCTCTCCTATGTTTTCCTAACTTGTGCTACATCAAAGTCAAACTTCTGTGCTAACTTCTGTGCTCTGTGATAAATCATTCTGTTAGAGTTTTGTCTTCTCCCTTCTTCCATACACTCCTACTTCTCTTCATCTTTGCACTTTCATTTTTGCTGCTCATGGTCTGCTGGCAGGCTGTTTCCTGCATTCAAATATACCACCTCCTCCTCACTTAAGATTCGTACAGAAGATCTTAAATCTTCCCTGGTTTGCGTATCATGTCTGCTGAATCCAGCAGTGATCTTTTTACTGTTTTCAATGCCTGTTGGAAGAGTCTCCTTTAGAGCAAAGGACTTGTCTAATTCTGTTTCTGAGTGATAACGGGGCTGGAAGTTTATCCTTGCTGTATGTTCTGAAAGAGGTATATAAAGATAAATGTCACTTGCATAAAAGAACAGTGTTACATTAGCTAAGGTTCAGGGGTGTACCTGTCAGAGTTATGAAGGTTCTCTTCTGTTCGTGTGGTTTATTGATGTCCTGCAGCTTTTCCATTCAGTTCTTGTCAAGTAGAGAAGAAATGTGTCTCAATCCTGTGCCAGTCTGTGGGCACAACAGTCAAACCTATTGCAGTGTGCACAAATGTTTGGTTAAGCAGGCCACACAGTGCCTCCAGGGGTACTGTTGGTGGCACATTTTGTCATTAACTCATAGTTTATATCAGTCTTCATTAGATTTTGATCAGGGAATAGTACCCGTGCCATGCTGCCTATTGCAGTTATGCATGGTTTTGAAAAGCCCAGTAAAAATACCAGTGAGTACAGCCCTGGAGACCACTGTCCAGTCAGAGACACTACCAGTTTGTCTCCATCTGGTTGTCTGTAGTTGTTGGAGACTGCACGGATTTCCTTGGGGAAATAGGGAAAGCTGACAGATTATGAACCCGAATCAAAATCAAAAGCCACAATGCCGCAAAAAGCATTTGTCACACACAGTGACTTTCAGTGGAAAGATTAGGTACTTGGGAATGCTTTAATAAAAATCTGTGAGGGAAAAAAAAATGGCCTTTCATATAACAGAAACCTGCCAGTTTTAGGCAACTTGAGAGAGCAGCTTTGTGGTGTGATGTGGCTTTGCGTTTGTGCAGAGCAGCGCCTGTGGCAGCAGCTTACCCAGCAACGTCACCGCTGAGGAGCCGGAGCCCCTCGTGACAAGAACATTTCGAATTCATTACAGAAAAAATTCACAATGGCTCTGCAAGTCCTCTACCCTTAGAAGTGAATTAGATGTCCTGTAGCGTCTGGAATGAACCCCAGCTGACTGCTTGCACTGAAAGTTATCTACTTGGCATTTTTGTTACAGAAGCTCTCCTTTTTTTCAGCTTAAGTTTGCAGTAGCCATACGTGTAGCCTCTAAAATCTGTCCTAGTATCCAAGAGTATTTTCTGTGGTCTGTCTTCAGTGAAAACAGTTTGGCCATGGCCACCTTCTCTTTGTCCTAAAGTAATCTGGCAGGTTTAGGGTGTTAACAAATTTAAGCATAAATGGAGTTTCTGTACATTTTTATGCAAAGCTAAGGCTTTCCTCTAACCTTGCTCTACCAGAGTACTCTGTGTAAGGAGTAATGAAACACCTTGTACTAGCCCCTTCCATAGCTCTGATGTACCAGGAAATCCCCAGGAGTAGCAATCTTACTGACGCTGCTTGGTACCAGAGAACCGCGTTAGTTACTGGTGCTTAGGAAGCTGTCTAACGGCCTAAGTGGATACATTACTTCTTCCCTAGGGCAAAAAAGAATCTTTGCTGTCAGTGGCCTCCAGGCAGCTTTTTGTGAGTAAAAGACTGCGAATCTTTTTCTAACTTGTTGCCACACCCCTTACAAACATTTTTAGAGGAGCTTTCTGGCATTGCAAGTGTCTTGAGGTTCGTGTCTAATGCGATATAGCACAAATGATGAGGCTCTGTCCAACAGGGAGCAACCCTGAAAGGCTTTTATCTATCCAGTATATGTGAGAATGTCAGTTAATAAAAGATAAAGTGCTTCAAAATGTTTGGAAGCCTCATTCCCACCATAGTGTTTTCAGCATTCTCAACATTTCTTTCTAAAAAGAACTCAAAGTGGGGAGAATAGTTGGGAGTGGGCATGTGACAGCCTGGTATGTAGTGGAGGTGTGGAATACAAAGAGATTTAAGTGGGTTGATTTTCCTCTTGTTTAAATTATGTGAATTGTGTAGCAACAATTACACTTGAGTCCAAGGTTAACTGAAAAATATTTCGTATGTTTTGTGTAGATTTATGGCTTTGAATAAGTATGAAATGCTAAACTGTATTATTTTCCAGCACTCTTTCCCCCTCTTTACTCCTTAAGAATATTGCTTTGTTTACACAGAAAATGCTGTGTCTATGCTCCTTATGATTTGGTGGTGGGTTTTTTGTTGTTGTTGTTTTTGTTTTTGTTTTTTTGGGTGTGTGTGGGTTTTTTTTTTAGGTTTGTTTTTAAACAGATCACATAAAATATGCATATTTTATAGCTTAAGTAATTTGGCTTTAATGTAGTTGGCAATACTGAACTAATTTCTGTATGTTAGAAAAGATTAGCCCTAGAACAATTAATGTTATATTAGATCTGAAAATGGATTTTGTTTCTTTCTTTACCCTTTTCAGATGTAAAAATCAAAGCTTGCTTTTTTTTTTCCTCCCCCACTCCCCTCCCCCTTTTATTTTCCAGTGAAACAGGAAAAAAGTCTCTGTGGCTTGGTTAATTTTGCACCAGTAGTATAAATAGTTTGGAAATTTTATTTTTAATAAATCCTCTTTCCATTTCCCAGATCGAGAAAACCAAGGGAAAATAATTCCTTACATTCTGGTTTTAATAAAGTCAGTAAATGTTATTACTGTTTGCTGTCCATCACCTGCTCAGTGCCCGGCTGCCACGTGAGTCAGCTTCTCTCTATCCCTGAACTGTTGTCACCTGCAGCAGCAGATCCCTATTTGCAGGCAGAGATGTGAAAATTATGGACAATTCATAAAGCTTGAGATTTGTCTGCATTTTTGCCATCTTGCACCCCTGTAGCTTAGTAAGTTCCTTGCTTTGTCTGGTGGGAAAGTTGGAAGAGTTGTAGGCCAGGTCAGTGTGGCTGCCATTCTGCAGGAATCACTTGAGGAATGACATCTACAGTTTGACTATAAAATGCTTTAGATGCCTGCTAAATTGCCAAGCAATCTCCATGCTTTGCTGAGCCTAATGTCACCCCAGGCATGCAACCAGGTCTGTTCATGAGGACGATCCTTCCCTTGGGTTGTGGGTCAGGCTCTGCAGCCATCTGTGGCTCATCCCTGTGCAGTGACACCTCCTCAGCTGCTGCCCTGTGCAGGGGGACCGGGCTGAAGGCTGGGCCCTGAGGGATTTTTGCTGGCAGCACAGGCTTGGTGGGAAGCATTTTGATCTGCTCTGTGGAAACCCGCCCAGATCGCTTGCTCTGCTGCTTTGGTGTGTGTTTGGTTAGGGACCCGAGTGACGTGTGGGCACTCAGCAGTGGACACAGCATGGTTTCATTCTGGCATCACTGGTGATGATTGCAGATGACTGTGGTGAGCCCTGGGCAATCGAGGCGCTGTGGCGTAAGAAGCATTGGCGGCTCCCCGTGCAGAGCCTTCCCTCGCCGCTTGTTTGAGCTGCTGCCACTTCACTGTCTTCCCTCAGCCTTTCCACGACCGGTACCCAGGCCGCTGCCCAGGCGAGCGCCCATTTGCAGCCACGCACCGAGGAGCGGGACCCGCCGAGCGCCGTCCGCAGCCCTGCGCCTTCCGGCTGTTAGCAGCCGCAGCACAAAGCTCTTCTCGCCTCGCAGCTGCCTGAGCTCGTCGGGAGCTGAGCTGGGTGCAGTCAGCTTGCAAGGGCCGTGCCTCTGCCGCGCACAGGAAGAGGCACAGGGCACGAGAGAAGTGACCGAGCTGGCAGCAGCGAGCCGAGCCTACCACGGTATTAGGGCAGCGCGAAATCTAAGTTACCGTCTGGCGCCGTGGCTTAGTTGGTTAAAGCGCCTGTCTAGTAAACAGGAGATCCTGGGTTCGAATCCCAGCGGTGCCTGCGCAGGGCAAGACCTGAATTTTGCTCCCGGGCCCTCTGTCCCTGGCGGGGTCGGGGCTGCCCGTGGCGCCGGGACTGGGGCGGGCGCAGGGCTCTGGCTCCGCTGCTGGTGTAAGGCCAAAGCCCGTAGCGGCCGGATACAGAAACCGAGGCGGCGCTGTTCGGAGCGGGCTGCCTCTGCTTGCTTTGCACTCCCCGCCTCCTACAGCCTCTCTGCGCGTGGCTCGCACAGATCCAAGAGAACCCTTCCCGCGAATGTCCCTTCTCGTCTCCAGATCTTCAGAAGCCGCTCGGTGAGGCAAGCGAAGCCTTTCTGTCCTTTTGTGTTGTTCCTCTCCTACGGTTTGGCTGCCTGCTGGCTGATGCCGAGGGTTTGCCACCCATCACAAGGTCTGGATTCTCCAAGCCTGAGTTGTGTCGAGTGCTCTTCACCGTGCATTTAGTGACAGCAGAAGGACTGGAGGTTTTACTAAGGTCTTCAAAAGAAATCAAAAGCCAAATCCTGCCCCATTAGGCTTGGGAACTGGGGTCAGTTAAATTATCCTGAATTTGCATTACTGTAAACAAAGGCAGAACCTGGCTTCGGATCTAAAGATCAAGGCTTAAAAGGCATTCACTCAGCCTGGCAGCGGTGACACAGCAGGGAGAGAAGGCTTAGGGATTCCTTAGTCTGGGTACCTGTATGTGCTGTGACTCTGCTCGTTTCCCTCTGGTTTCTGTTAGGCTGATGATGAGAATGTTCCGTGTTAGTGAGTCTCCAGGTGTTTGCATCAAGACTCTTTTTCTGATGCATCAGCAGGAATGGCAGAATGACCCGGCCAGGAGCATGCTGGGCACTGCCTGTTCCAATGTGGGCATCCTAAAAAAGTATCCGAACGTTTGAGGGGAGAAGAGGACAAAATCAGCTGCTGAACTGGCTTGTGGGCACAGACCCGGTTTGTCTGGGTTCTGTAAAGGGGACTGTGGTTTTTGCGTTGGTCACAAACACGGAGCCTTGGCTTCTGTACAGCTTTCCAGGCTGATCTGCATACTGACACTGAAGCAGTGTTTGAAGGCAGCGTTTATGCAAGTTGAGTGAGCTGCGTTGTTTGGCTTTGGGCTTTTGTGCATAGTTTAGTGACCCGAATATATCTCGGAGGCTGCTTGTTTTGGGTCTTACTTGAATGTTTTGTGTCTGTACTCAGGACACAGCTTCACCTGAGCCCTCTACCTGCCTGCCGAGGGCCGCGAGGTGCTTGCTGTGCTTGTTCAGCCAGCAAGGCGCACAGGAAGAACGGTGGGAGCTGCACCGAGACCGACCTTTGCTGCTGACAGGGACCATGGCTCAAGGCTTAGCTGTTTCCAGGGTTCACTGCCCGCCTGCTCCTCACAGGGGCTTGTGGATGTCTCAGGCTGTAGGAAGGATCTGCCCCTCCATTCTCTCCAGTCACTTTGTCCAGCGTTTTGCACTGCCTTTTGTTCTTTGTCTGATTGCAAGGAAGGTGGTGAGTGCTGTCTATGAGCAGGTAAAATTCAACTGTCACCCAAAAGCCTGAGTTTTTGAGTGCCTTGGAACAGGAAAGACGGATAGATTCTGATTCACAAATGGAAGCAGTGCCTATGCCTGTTGAAATTGGTCTTGATTTTGACTGAGCGCTACATCACCTCACTCCTTTTACTTGCAGGAGGAGCCAGATGGACTGTTCAATCAGTTCAGCTAACTTCAGTGAAACTCCTTCCATACAAAAGTTTTTGCAAGATGAAGGCTTTCAGCTGTTCCTGTTACAAAAGTTTTTGCAAGATGAAGGCTTTCAGCTGTTCTTGTTAGAGGTAATACTAAGTTCCTAAGCTGAAGGCTAGAGCGAGAACCCCAGAAGCATACTCCTCAGTGGCACTGTGGAAAGTATTTTAATGCACATGATAATCCCCACCCTCAGTTCAAGTGTCAGAATACTGGTGGTGCCAAAAGGATGCTGTGTGTCTCCTGTGTGAGATTCCGCAGAGACAGACAAACCACTGACACCTGAACTGAATGGGCATGATGAGCCAGTGTGGTTTGCTGCGTTTGTTTTTCCTTTTACTTGTGGGAATAGGCCAGGTGAAGGCCACTTAGTTTAACATTGTAGTTATAGATTTGTCAGTAGTGATTAAACTGCATTACAGCTCATGCATGGTTTGCCAGGTAGCAACAGTTGCCTTTGCATAAATATTTCCAATTTTACTTGTAATAGTAGCTGGATAGAATTCCTTCTCCCATTCCTCACTCAAGCATTACACCATCACATCAGCAACCAGTGAAGTAAAACAGTTGTACTCTGCATATAATCATGTCATCAGCTGCTCTAGATACAGCAAGCAGTGCTGGTAGACCACCTGGATCTTATGCTGCTGGCATTTGCAATGTTATGTTTGAACACAAATAATCACAGGATCACAGGATGTCAGGGGTTGGAAGGGACCCAAAGAGCTCATCGAGACCAACCACCCTGCCAGAGCAGGACCAGACAGTCTAGTTCAGGTCACACAGGAACTCATCCAGACAGGTCTTGAAAGTCTCCAGAGAAGGAGACTCCACAACCTTTCTGGGCAGCCTGTGCCAGTGCTCTGGGACCCTTACAGGCAGGAAGTTCCCCGTTGTGTTGAGCTGGAACCTCCTATGCTGCAGCTTCCATCCATTGCTCCTTGTCCTATCCCAGGCAGCAAGTGAACAAATTCTGTCCCACCCACTCCTGACCCCCAGCCCTCAGATAGTTATAAACATTGATTAAATCCCTTCTCAGTCCTCTCCTCTCCAGACTGAGGAGCCCCAGGTCCCTCAGCCTCTCCTCACTAGGCAGTGCTGCAGTCCCCTCATCATACTCACTCTCCAGCAGATCCCTGCCCCTCTTAATCGAGCGTGGTCTGTTTAGCTGCAAGTCAGTGAGAGAGTGCCAGGTTAGACTGGCCTGGTGCACAGAGAGCCCTGTTCTGTGCTCCTCAGGCTGCTCCTGGGCTCTGCACACACTGCTTTTGACTTTTGATCTCTTTTGCCATCTGCAAAACTGCAGTAATACTGATCTCACAGAGCTGCTGGGAGAGTTAATTAATGTTGCATGAAGCACTTTGAGCTTTTGGATAAAATCAATATGATTTGAGCCGAGTTTTTGTTTTTCTTCTCAGTAGGCTCAGTCTTTCTGCAGTTAGGTCATGCTGGTACCAAGCCTCTCCAGTAGTGCTGGCAGTGATCACAGATGCATTTGGTCTGCGTCTGGGAAAAGGAGCCTGGCTGACTTCACCTCGCTGAAGGGGTAGGCAATCAGCTTGCAGACAAAACTTTTGGAGCGCTTAAATAAAGGTGTTCCTTGAAACTTGAGTCTCCATAATTTCTACCTGTTACTAATTTGAGATTGAAATAGGAGCAGGAAAGGAAGCTGCTCTTGAGGATCAGCTACTGAGATTCTGTCTAGGTGCTATAGGAGTGCAACATGTGAAGACACATCTCAGCAGCTTCACATTTATGTAACACTCTGTGAAAGGGTGGGATGAAAAAGCCAGTGTCTGACATTCCAAAGAATTCTCAAAGGGGCAGGAATAGTTCCAGAAGGTCCTTAACTCCTGTGCTCCCATGACTAATAATGTTCTTAGGAGTCTCACAACTAGCTTGTTCTGTCAAAGTGTATCCAGATATGCCCCAGTCGTGGTGGCTCAGTGAAGCTGAGCATGTGTCATGACCTGGTGTGCCGTGCCACCCGGGCTTGAGCTCTCCCGTACAGACCTGGCCACATTGGGTTTTCATTTCGCTGTGCCTGTGAATAGGAAGCAGTGAAGTGACTCCTGCAGGCAGCCTGCGTATGGAGACAACTTTATCTAACTTTATTTAACTTTAAGAATGGCAGTACTGGAGGCAGTCAGATGTGTAGTGGCTGCTCACTGCAGCAGTGACTCCAGGCCCAGGGCACGATGCTCTCCAGCCTGCCTGGGAGCTGTATTGCAGCCTGCAGGTTGCCAACAAGGGTTTGGGTGAAAGCAGCTGATGAAAATGCTGATGGAAGCCATACTGCCCATTACCCCCAGCCTGTGAGACTTCCCTTTCCCTTTTCCTGGCATGCTGTGCGTTTCTGCCCTGTGGCACCCTGTGGCAGGCACGTCCACCGACATGGTATCAAGCCTGTATGATGTGATGTGATGTATGTGTCATGGACGGGTTTGCCAGAGTGTGGGATGTCAGCTCTGAACGCTGGGGTGGGGGCAGCTGTTTGCAATCCTGTAGCCTGCATATTGGAAAACAAAGACATTTTTGACTGTTGTTTTGCTGCTTGTAGAAGACATTGACATGGATAGTTTAATTTGTAAGTACTCTGCAGCAATGATACCTGTTACTTGTAGGCTTGTTGTAAGGTTTTTACTGTCTGTTGTGACAAAATCAGCACATTAAAGCATCTTATTGAGAAGAAAGTGGCTTGCCCCCATCACCAGCAAATCAGTCCATTGTGTATTCCGCTCTTGGTATTTACAGTCTAGACCTTCACAGAGGTCAAACCAGGCTGTGAATGTAGAGATTGATGTCCCAGAGTGTCCCCTAAAAAAAACAGAACACACCACAGAGGGCAGCATCAGAGAGAATAAGAGACCAGCACTGAGCAATTTAGACCCTTCCCATTTTGAACCTCTGCCACTCCCTTTTCCAAGTAGACCCAGCCTGAGCACACCTCAACAGAAGGAAAATCATTTTTGAAAGCGTAGCTGTCTTTCAGTCCAGGCTGAAAACCAAGATTCTTCAAGAAGGGAAACAGGTTAGTTAGGAAGCTGCAAGTGTGTGCCCTCCTGCAGCAAAACTGAGAAGGCTGAAATCCGTAGCTGTGAAACGAGGAGTTCTGTGGGACTGGAGGCAAAAGTGAGGCATTTTGGAGATGTTCTTTAATCAGGCTGAAAAATCTTACTTTGGTAGCTACACCTGGCTTATGCTTGGAAGTTCACTTTCTTGAAGGTGTTTTCACTTCTTCTGTCTTAGGTGTACAGTGCAGATGGCTTTATTAGTTGGTGAGTGCTTTGCTCTGGCTTCATCTGCATGAGCCTTGTTGCCGGACATTGCCCTCCGGTGCTGGAGGTGCCAGGTGACAGATTGCAGGAGCAAGCCCAGGCTGCTGCCTCTCCACACGTCGACGGGCCAGCATGCAGCCAAAGTATACTCGGCCACGGCAGCCAAGGGCTCATTTGAGCCGTGTGAGACAGGCAGACGTCTGTCTTCCCTTTTTGCAACAGTCCCTTTCTTTCTTCCAAAACGCTTCAGTGAAGCTGTGACCAAGGCTCAGATACAGAAGGATGTTTTTAATACTACGTGTTGAGGTAATCGGCAGCGGACCGTGCTGATGTCCATGGCAGAACCCCCACTGTCTGTGCTGCAGTCAGGATTTCATTCAATAGAAAATATAATGAAGCATCTGATTCACGACGAAAGGAGGAAAAGATGAATCAGCCAAAGCTGTGTGGGTAGAGTTTTTCCTGTGTTCTTAGCTGTGCAGTGCTCTGGAAGCGGACAGGTCTGTTCTTGTCTTCTGTAGTATTTATTATAGTCTTCACTGACAGACAACTAAACACAGTTAGCCCTCACGTTATTCTTGCCACAGCCTGTGCTGAGCTCTCGTTGTTGTCAAGCACAGCTGAGTGCCGAGTTTTTCTGAAAATCTCTTGGAGAGATTTCAGGACAAGCAGTATTCTGAAATTGCCTGAATTGCAGCTTTTTTGTGACATAAAGGTTGATTAGGTATTTTTTGGTAGACTTTCCTCTAAACGCCTATGTTTTTTAGTACCTATACTGTAGACATTACACAGCCTTCTCTCTTCTTCTCCTGGAATGCAAAAGGTAGTGGTTGAAACTCTTGTAAGAGTAAATAATATGACCATTTCCACCTACAGTTCCATTTGAGATGTCTCACTGAGTGAACAGATGAGAACATCAGAGCCCAGAAATAAGCTATTGCGGTGTCCCTAACTATTATTATGGATTTGAATTAATATTTGGAGTATTTTTTATAAGCTATTGGAAAATGTTTGATGTAAGCTGTTCGGTTAACCCTGTGTGTTTATTTCTGATGAAACTGGATGTTTGGTGCTTTTCTGTTAGAATAACTCTTGTCAGGACCAGAAATCCCCAGTTGACAGCCAAAGTCAGTTCTGTTTGGCCATTGCTGACAACTCTAGGTTTGGAAGATTTTTATTTTCCAGTTAGCATTTTAATTTGCATGTAATTTTCAGGCAAACCAGGATCGCTGGCTTTTGTCCTCTGGTGTGGCTTACACTCTTTCCTCCAGCACTTCTTGTGGCCATTTGCCTGTGCTTGGACACTGTATCTTACTTGAGCAGGCTACCAATGTCCTATTATTTCTCTCCCTTTAAAGCAACCCAAACTGAATCCTTGTACAGCTTAACTGTGGAAGCTGAGTTCTACAGCTTGTTCTTTTGTTTCCTAACAGGATATCCTTTTCAGCGTGAGAGTTGTGTGCCCCGAGTCGCTGTAACTGCATGCTTGTGAGCGGTGGAGGTTGGGATTATGCAGACAGCTCAGGTACCATCCTCGCATCCTTTTCTTTTGCCTGAGAAGCTATACCCAAGGTATTGCTAACAAATTCCTTCCATGGAACTGCAGAGTGCAACATTTGGATAGTGAATGAAAAAATGAAAACCACTCACAACTTTTACTTCTCAGCTTTAACCAGCTTGAAAGGTGTCTTGCAGTTCTGTGACCACCCAGAGAAAGAAACCAATCCTGGAACAGTTGAGGCACATCTTCAGAGCCAGTGTGCTGCCCTTGGCCAAAGTCTTGACAGTTTTAAGATGACAAGAACAGGGTCAATTTCACGTGCTCCTTCAGTGTAGTTTCCCATAAGGTCAGCTACCGTTTCTTCTGGCAACCCTCTAGCTATGGTCTGTGGAAATAGAACCTGGAAGATTAGGGGAGGATTAATGAGTTAGTAGCTGGAGGGATTAGAGCCTGAGGCTGCAAGCATAGCTCTTACAAAGGTGCTGGCAAGAGCCATACACCAGTTTAGGTACAGTGCTCCAAATCTGATGTCGTGTGACCAGAAATAAGAGAAGGAATCAGTAACTCCTTTGGATACCATCTTGTTAAATCTCTGGTTTAATAATTTCAAATGATTTCATGTAAATTGATTATGCAGCTGCTGCTGGTTTCTGTATTTCAGCAACTCTGAACATAGGACCCTCAGGAGAGCATAAAAATAGATCTGGGGCTGTCTTGGCACCATTGGCTCCAGGCCTGCCTACCACTAGGCATAGCTGATTTGGCTTTTGGTTGGCACTGCACAATCTGAAGTGGATCCAGATCTTTGTTCTGTTCTTCCTGTGAAGAACTTTAGGAAGAATATTCAGGAGTGACCAAGGAGTGAAAATTGCCTCTAAGGAAGAGAGCATACTTTGTTCAGTGAATACAAATACTCTTGGAACAGAGCTGTGCTGTGGCCACATTAAACTGGGAACGTTTGTACACCAGGGTCTCTGTGTCACTCCTGTGTGGGTCGTGGAGCTCTGCCAGCTCTGCCTGTCTGTGCTGGGGCGCAGAGGGGAAGTTGCCGGCAAATGCAGCCAGACTCCATGGGCACTGCGGTGAGGAGCTGCAAGTGTTTCCAGCTGGGATTCTTCTGCTTTCATAAAGCTGCAGACATGGGATGGAATATTCAATGAAATGTTCGCTGGTGTACCTGGCTTTCCAGAGCCAGGAGCCCTTCATGATTCGGGCCTCTGCTTTGCCACTGAGGTCAGCCAGCATAGGGCTGAGGACACAGCAACTAATCAGAACGCAAAAGCTCTTTGCAGCAGGGGAAACAAGAACTGAATTTGTGATGGCTACACCTGTGGCTGTGGGAGTGGATCAATGCCATGCTGGTAATGAAACAATGCTATTAGACATTACCTCATTAGCTCACTGGGCTTTCCAAGCTAGGACCACACTGGCTTTATGGACATCACCATCAGCAGGCTTTTCTTTTTAAGTTAGAACAAAAGAGCATTGTAATATCTATAAAAAAATAGTTGTAATTACTGAGACTTATGGAAAGTGACAAGTTACTGAAGCAAATAATATTTTAAAATTAATAGATTTTCCTAAGTTGTGTGAAAATGATAGGTGAGCTGCCAAACTTTTAGTATTCAACAACAGAAATGCATGAAAATCTCTTTGTTAATTTGTCCCAAAATGGTCTGTGAATAATGATATATTCATAGAAGCTAATTAGAGAGAACTCCCAAAGCAACTGCTTGGCTGGGTTAGTAATTGAAAAAATCAATGCAGCCTGTCTATAAATGATTCTGACAAGGGGAATACAAATGTAAGCATAAATAAATTGTTCTTCTTTTATTCAAATAAGTTTTAAACCAGGTTAAATCTTCACAGCACCTCCCCAGATGTGGACAAACCCAATAAAATGGTGCCATAGGAAGAAGTGCTGTGGTGAAGGCTATTTGAAGCTGCAAATGCAGATGCCAGTCTGGGCATGGGAGAGTTTCTGTGCTATGGATATTGCATTACTCTGAACTCCTTTCCTACCTGTACAAGATCAAAGTACTTTTCTGCTAGCTACTTTTCACTTCACAGTTTGTGACTCTGCTGGTTCTGTTTGCCAGCTTGGCTGCCTTTTGTTGCAGGGATTCATGGATGCATGATGTATAAGCATAGAGAAGCCAATGCATAAACTGGACTGTCTTCTGTTGCTTCTTGCAGTGTTCTGCTCCTGCTCCCCACCCAGGCCCTGTGGACATCGGCTCAGCTCTGAGATCTCCCAGGCCGGGCACCCTGCACAGGAATTACATATTGAGGAAAGGTAAAATTACCTTCATAGAGCTCTGATTTGAAGCCTGTGCACTGCTCTGTGTCTGCATGCTGCTCCAGACACTGGTGAATATTATCTTCAATTCTTCTGTTGCCTTTTTTTTTTTTTTTCCCAGCTCTATTTCCTTTTTTTCTGTTAAAGTAATATTTTTCATTAATTTAGTTGGCTTCTCTAGCTGGCATCTTCATCTCCCATTCAGCTAAGGGAATACTCAGAACGTTTGGACAGCCTGGTAAATACTCCGCAGCTGCTGCCGTAAAGGATAAATAAATAACCATCTGAGAAGAAGCCCTCTGAGTCTGCCTGAGAGGCTGACATGTAGGAAAGAGGATCTCTGATGGCTCTGCCTCCAGGAAAGGGAAGTGTGAGGGCAGGAATTTTCTCACGTTTTTCTTGACTTTCAGTTTCTGACATGTTCAGCTGACTCTGTGTGGCACTGTGTTTGCATATGGTGTTGTATGGCTTTATAGTGCAGGTCTGAGACAGGGTGAAGGATTTCTCCCAAGTCTCTGGAAAGCTTAGTGAGCACAAGTACCTCTGCTGTCTTAGAAGGGTTCTGATGCTCTGAATCACTGAGTATCCTCGTGCTGTTGTTTCCATGACTGCTCAATTTTAGATGTGCCTTACTGCAGGCAGCACTGTATTTCATTTCCATTATTTTATTTTTTTTAAAACACCACCACCCCACCTCTCCTTCCCCCATCAGAACTGGAGTCTGGCAGCACACTGCTGGGCAGCCTGCCATGGCTTCCTTCACCTGCCCTGAGAACAGTCTGCACACCGAGCAAAGTATTTGTGCTCTCCCTGGGAGGAGTTCTAGTGCATTTCACTGTCTTCATCCTGTGACTGAGGTGAGCTTTTGTGTGTCTAATTCCACTGTGCTTGACCTCCTGCTTAAGCTCTAAACCAAGTCTGTAGCAAGGCAGGCAGTGTCTGCTTGGCTGAGAACGTATGGATAGCTTGTCTCATTTTCTTCTGCATGAGAGGTAAAGGAATAAAGACAGCCCTTTATGGGCCCAGTATTTCCCTGAATTTCTGTGTGTGAAGAGGCATCTGACACACTTGCAGTGTGACTCAGCCTATTTTGGCATCGCTATTCTTTCATTTACAAGCAGAGAGACTTACTTCTGGACTACTCTGGCCCTCGTTCACTGAAGGTTTCATATAGCAAAGACAACAGTAAATCCTAGAACGACTCCAGCTTCCAGAGAGAGTAACCCCCTAGTGTAACCAAAGCATAAAAAGATTTATCATACACCAAATTAAATCATCCAAACCCAGCTCATCAACAGACATAAAGGAATGGGCAGAAGAGACAAATCAATTTAATGTCTTGGAGGATCAGGGGACTCACTCTTGTCTTGCAGTGCTTTTCTAGGATGTGGGTAATAAGAACTAGCATCACCACCACGTAAATCAATCCAAATACAGTTATTAAATGATAAAGTCACCAGGGAGGCAGGAGGTGTGGTGCTGAAATAGCCTTTTACTGTGGAGTCAGAAATGAAATACATGTGTAGGAACTCCTTGCGCTTGTCTGAGCGGCTGCACTGCTGTGTGAGGCAGAGGGGCTGGGAAGGTGTTGAGGGCATGGCAGGAGGCAGAGCTGGAGAGTGGACCAGGGGTGTGCGTGGGCAGTGACAGACAAGGGTCCTGTCAAAAAACTAACACAACTGCTGCCACAAACCAGCCCCTCAAATGAGAGCTTTGCCACTGAATCACATCAGAAATATTTAAAGGCAAAAGGGAAGAGAGAAATTAAATGATCCTGGCTTTCCTCTTTCTCTTTAGGTGTCCAGAGCACATTGCTGTCCAGAGAAAGTTCAGTTCAGCTCAACTGTTTTGATGAGGAACTCAGATAAACTTCCTCAAGTTATTTGGAAGGATTAGGAATGCGGACAGTGCTCATATTCTGTAACTGTCCTCTCAGTGACACAAACAAAAATATCATCTCATTTACTTAATGGAGCAGGTTAAGCAGACCTCTGGTTTTGTTAAGAGAACTAAGTATAAAAAAAATTAAGATGCATTTAATCTACCTTGATATTAGTCACAAAGACTGAACCCTTTCAAGAGACAATGACTTTGCTTTATTTTTCAAGCAATTACCCTCCTGTAATTGCCTCTCATAATCTGGTTTGCTGGATACAAGTTCAGAATTTCCTTGGACATTTGAAGTGCCACAGTGGAATTCCACAGCCTTGCAGTCTCTCTGGGAAAGTGCCTGTACACTGCTGACCTTACTGTAGTCTTTCTCCAGCAAGCAATTTGGCTTCCCCGCAGTGCTAAGTTGCTCATGCTCATTCCCACCACATTTAGTAAAACAAATGTGAATCACAATGCTTTTGTTTTCAGCTCTTCATACAATAGGTGAGCAACAAATTCCTGAAGAAGGGGAAGGGAAAATGCCTGTAGACATTAGTGTGCAGGTTTGAGGCTAACTGGAATATTTTAATGAGAGAAATTAAATCCTTGGCTGTGAGAAGAAAATAACGGTGACCGATATATCACTCATTCTGCTGAGAGACACAGAGAGTCAAAACATAGATAAGGCACTCCTTGATCACTCGCTCGCTCACTCACTCTTCACTCACTCCTCACTCACTCTTCACTCACTCTTCACTCACTCTTCACTCACTCTTCACTCACTCCTCACTCACTCCTCACTCACTCTTCACTCACTCCTCACTCAGTTCCCAGTCTGTGTGGGTCTGGTTGCATCTCACTGTTCTTTACCTTTGCATGAGATCTGTGTAACCTGATCTAAGCCTTTTCCCCCTAACCTTCCCTGCCGTCTCTTTGACATCTCACCTCAGATGTCTGTGGATTTATAAGGTGAGCTATGTGGAGATTAATCTGGTTATTTTTGTGGGGAAAGAAGGAAGGGAGAGGGGGAAGGTTGGTTGGGAGCCTTCTGGGCAGTCTGACTGTTTCAGGTAGGATTTTGTGTTTCTGTACTACTTTAGACATGTATATAGCTGTAAATATCTGTGTATATTGTGTACATATATGCTTGTAAATTGCTCTAAGCTGTAAATAGAGCCTCCTTAACTTCCAGACAACTGAGTCTGGTGTGGTAAATTTGTGCAGGGGGGTGGTAATTCCTGAACCACTACAGGTAGCAATTATCTGTAATGGATCAAGACAGGAAGAACACTGAAATCAGTGCAGCCAAGTACTGCTGAGAATTTCCTTTCCTTCCAGGGTGTGTGAGGCTGTCACTGGATGAAAGCCTTCCTAAATCTGGGTGGATAGCCTTGTGTGGTGGTGCAATATGAGCCCTTGTGAGAACTAAAAAGAACAAAAAAGTAAAAAATTGTTGACCCGTGTGAGACGGAGGCAAATAATGCACATTACCACACGTAATGTTCTCTGATCATCAACCTTCCAACGCCAGGTTTCAGAAGAGCACAGTGGGCATTAAAACTGAAGGGATTGAAGCCCTGCTTCTCTACACAGCTCTGTGTGTGCTGCCTTCACACTGAAATCCACTGATGGTGAAAGAGAGACAATGCATAGAGGGGACTTGTGGAAAAGGTGAAATTACAGTCTTAAAGAGATCTCAACCCAAGAAAAGATGCTTATAAAAGAAGCATAAGCTTTTATGAGTTACAAACACCAGGCACTGAGGGAACTGCTGTGGAAAATGCAACAAAATAGTCTGCAGTCAGACCAAGACACAGACTACTCAGGTGCCAGGGTAAGGTTCCAAGTTATTTAAAAATTCTTAATGCAACTGTTGATGGAATGCATCATCTCCTTGTCACCTTTGCTGTGTCCTCTCACAATGTCTTCATCTTTCTCCAGTATATTTCAAAAAGAACCTTGATGTATGCTTTGCTTGCACTCAGTGGAACTGCTTAGCACTTCACCCTGGGGTGTTACTTGACTTTCCTGGGGCACTGTTC
The DNA here is from genome assembly GCA_013396675.1 of Eubucco bourcierii. Classification (NCBI taxonomy): domain Eukaryota; kingdom Metazoa; phylum Chordata; class Aves; order Piciformes; family Ramphastidae; genus Eubucco; species Eubucco bourcierii. The sequence goes on along the minus strand of VWZE01004761.1, from coordinate 1,122,894 downwards.
TGTCCAGGGCATGCCAGCAGCTGTGGCACACCTAACGTACAGCTCCTGCTGAAGACTCTCCTAGAGCCATCTCCATCTCTCCTGAAATTGCACAGCAAGGCCTGGCACTTGGCCTGCAACAGTGGTTTAGCTTGGGGCAACACATTTAAAGTGATTTTAAAACGATCTGCTGGTCATTTTGAACACCTCGCTTGGGTCTTGCTGGTTATTTCCAGGGTGTTGGTGTGGATGGTGGGCTGGGGGTATGAATTCCTCTGTGCCAGCAGAGGCTGGAGCTTGTGTACAGGGCATGTTAGAGAGCATGTTCTAATCTGTACAGATGCCTGTGAAAACAAAAGTGTGTGACTGAAAATCAGGACTTGGAATTTTAACTCAGTCTTACATGAACACTGAGGTGTAAGAATAATTCTAAACTGAGTGGGGTTTATCTTAACAAGAAGTTAGTGGCATGGGTAGAGTCTGCTAAAAAAGGAGAGGCATCTGTTGCTTTGCATTCAGTCCTGCGCAGCCTGCTGCTGCAGGAGATGTAGGGATAGCATTTGATGGAAATCTGAGATGCACTTTACTCATAATACCCATAAAAAGGGTTAATGTGGAATGTAGAGGTGACTAGACACATTATTTTATTACAATAATAGACTCACTGAGGACACATGCCATGATTGCTGTCACAGACCTGTAATTTGAAGATTACTACTCAAAAAACCCAGATGAAATGATTTTACAATCACAGGCCCATTAAAGGTTTAAGAGTTGTCTGGTTAGATTAGGAAGAATTTAGTTGTGGAAAATGTTGTGTGATTTATGATGCTACTCACAGAGCACAGCTTGTGCCACAGGCTGTGTCTGCCACACCGCCAGGTCCCCTCCTTGCTGTCTGCGGGGCCTTCTCACCTGCGGGAGACTCAGTTTGCTTTCAGCTGCTGCATGCTTCTGGATCAGCAGAAGGATGTATTTTAACATCCAGGTCTCTCAGCCCAAGCAGGCAAGACGTGATACTATTGATCCTCAGACCAGTCGTCCATTAGGCATCCATTAAGATCCAGAGTGATAGACAAATGTGAATTACAATTATTATAACTCCATCGAAGCTACTGAGATAAGGCACAAGGCTGAGCTCAGCGAGGATGGCCTGGACCCCCAAGACACTGCTGCAGCCACACTTTGCATTGTTGAAAGTAAAAGGCCTGAAGCAGTACCTTGGTATGCTAAGAGATGTCCTTTGGTGAGCTGTGGTGTTCCCAGGCAGTAGAGCCCTTAGCCCTCTGTCGCACCGATCTGATGGAGGCTGCCACTATCAGACCAGCAAGTGGGAACCTGAGTCTGTGCTTCGCCTTTAATGTGCTTTCTGCACTCAACACGATTGCTTCCTGCAGGTGCCCCAGAAGGCAGCTGTCATCTCTGCTACCCAGAAATAGTTTTGGCCTGGCCTGACATTTTCTCATCCATTCCTGCCTTTCCTCTCTTAACTGGTGTTTCCCATATTATAATCTGGTCTTTTTCTCTATTTCCCAGGCCAAATCTGACTCTGAAACTTTCTGCTGAGCGGTTTAATTTTAAACAAGATATGGTGCCAGGATCACATCTCTGTCAGAAGGTTTCATTGTAGCCATGTTTGAAAGTATTGAAGTGAGTTGTGTCTTTTGGAATTACACTGACAAGCTTACAGACAAGCAAATGTCATAGCTCTAATTGGTATTTTTCAAATGCAGGGCACCCTGGGCATGTTCAATGTGTACAAACAGCTGGTTAGAACTGTGCAGTTGCTTGCCTTGATGCCCAGTGTGTACCTGGGTGTGTATCACATGGGCTTTTGGGAAGAGAGCCCTGATGATCACAGCTGGGTGAGTTCCCTACCATGGGCCCAGGAAACCCAGCTCCTGCCATGGCTGCTCAGTTCCCTCCCAGCAGACACCTGTGTTCTTAGCAAGTTTGTTCACATCCTGCAGGTGCTCATTTCTGACTTGGCTTTGGACAGGGCCTGAGCTAAACCTGGCTGCTGTGCTCGACCTTCACTACAGCATAACAAAGATGATTTCTGGTGTTGAATCTCTTATGGGAGTCTCACTCATGGGGTGTGCTGCTAAAAGGTGATGTTCACCGTCAGCAAGCACCTCACCTGTACCCCAGCATCCCAGATGCTCTCACACCATCAGCAAGCACGTTGCCTGTACCCCAGCATCCCAGATCCTCTAACTGTGTCTCTTGCTTTTCTTGCTCTGCCCCAGGAACACTGCCCTTTTGATTCCACCACAGTCATTCAATCAGCTCTGCTCAGAGCTGAACTCGGCCCCAGTTTCTGTAACTGAGCTTTTACTCTGCTGCAACTCGCCCTGGAGAGGACAGCAGCTGCGCCTGTAAGCATGTGCGTGTCAGCCCCAGTTATACACCTTCACCTTGGGTGGAAACCCCTTCCAGTATGCATCCCTTTTGTGAGAGGCTGGGCACAACAATGTATGTTATTGTTTTGTGATGTTGATTTTACCAATCAATATTTTATTTCGTGGTCAGAGGGCTCTTGTAAACGCCCAGACTGCAGGTCTGGTCTCTCATGACAACCACAAAATGCAAAGATGCCATCTTCAGAGGCATGCAGGGATTTTCCTCTTTACAGTCAAATGCAGCAAGACCTCATCTTTGCCCTGGAGGGTTAAGCTGCATCCTGTAGCATGGTCCTCATCTGTGCACGTTAAGAAAAGATGCTAGCATGGTTTTCTGTCGTCGCTGCTATCTGTAGCTGAACTGTTATGCTGCTCAAAGGGCTGCAGGTCTCATGTCAGAGCTGCGTGGCAGCACCGTTGGGGCTTTGCTGGTTGGAAGAGAGATGCTGTGCCACCAACAGAGGCGCTGGTACTGGTTTTCTGGGGGAGGATGTGAACACCTGCAAAAGAAAGAAAACAACGAATAGATCAGGAAACAGGTGAGGCAGACCTGGTTGCTTTTAGCACTCCGGCTCCTGAGCAGGGGTATCTTTCATCTGTCACTCTTGCTGTTCTGCTCCTTAAATTCTGTTAACTTTGTCGTCTCGCTGCAGACACAGGAGGCTGCTCGCAGTGGAGCAGGATGGTTTTACGTCGCTTACACCGATCCTAGTTGTGCTGACTCGCTGAAGGCACAGAACCTTGCTGGTACGACCAGATGACTTAAGTTTCACACTCCGCAAGGCGTCGAAGGACCTGGGTCCCATCCCTTCGGACTGGCGACCGGCAGCATGACTTGGCAGAAGGGGAGAGCTCCGGGGAGGCTCCTGTCCCCGCTCGCCTTTCACGCGTTCCCTTTATCAAGCTGCGGAGGAGGCAGCTTCGGCACCCGACCACCCGAGTCCTCGCTGCCCCAAGCAGTACAGCGCCTGGAGCTCCGTCAGCTGGGCCGGGGCGGCTCCTCCGCTCCGGACGCGGCCGCCGGGTCCAGCTCCGCCCGCTCCCTCGCGGCGGGGCCCTTCCCCGGGTGGGGGGCCGCGGTGGGACCCGGCATGCCGCGGCGGCGC